>WBNH01002689.1:211656-297604 GCA_013401255.1 Urocolius indicus | reverse complement strand
ATTCTATGATTCTATGAAAAACTGTTCCAGACTGAAATGGGAATGAGAAAAGCAAGTCAAACATTCTCAGAGGATTCACTCCTGAATTCAGCTGGCTGCCAAGCCAGGCTGTAACTTGTGTTCTGTAGCAACTCTACCTACAATCTGATCTATGATACCCATGCCTCCACCACTGCAAAGGAAGACTCAAAAAAATGGTCTTACAAGTTGAACGAGGAAGTGAATACTGGAGGTGAAAGGTCTCTTCCAGATCAATCAAATAAAGCAGCTCTATTACTAACCCCAAATACATATGACATTGCAATTATTATAACAGGCAGAGATACAGTTCTTACCACAGGCAGCATCTTAAATATGTCCTCTGTAATGAGGATGGTCTTTTTGCTGTCCACTTCATAACTCATGTTACTTCCCAGCGGGGTGTTGTTTTGAGAAGTAATGAAACCATGAACCGCATCACAGCAGGAAGCTAATTCTGACCTGCAGAATACCCCAAACAAAACCTGCTCAAAGACTGGTAAATAAGTAAGAGAGCTGTGGTAGAGAACTAGATGAATGGAAACCAGTTATAATTAGTTTTCATTAGTTAAACAACAAAAGGCTATATGAGTTGTCTATAATGTCATTTCCCTTGACTTGCTTTGCAGAGCAAGTTTATTTTTACAGCAAATCAGAGCAAGAACTCTTTTTCTTCTCCTGTTTTTTTCTCATAGTCTCCCCTTTTCTATAGAGAAAAAAACGAAATTGGTCTTCTCCTTATTAATTACTAAGATTATTATAGAAACACTGCAAGACTTCAGTCCCTAAGGAATTAACAAGATGATTTCAATCAACATGGAGCAAGTGATTGTAAGAAACTAGAAGGCTAAAGAAAGAAAAGGAGATGAAAAGAATGATGATGGGAAGTACTGGCTCTAGCACTTAGTGAACAGCTAGATGGTTGCAAGCCAATTAATTAATAATTCATTTCTGCAACTGTTCAGCACGATTTTCTTGTGCACAGAATCACAGATGTTAAATAGATTACATCACAACTTGCAAATAAAGAAGATGGATATCTTTGTGGTAGAGACAGACAGCCTGGCTGCTCCACAAAACATCTAGCAGAGTTCCTTAAATAGATGAGGGATTCACTCAATCTTTCTGTGGGAGTGAAAGTTATCACTCATCTTACAATCCCTGTCACCTCCCAACTTATAAAAAGATTATATTATAAAAATATTAGCTGTGTAAACATCTTGTATTACTAACAGGGAATCACAATGAAAAGCCTCATCAGACCTGAAATGCTACAGTTCATTTTTCTTAAGGGAACAATGTTCTCTCTGCTGCCACTGGATCAGATTTTCAGACTGTAAGGCTGAAATATTCACGGCAGGTCATTATCTACCAGTTGGCAGGACAGAGGTATCTCATTAGGTGAGGTACTAAGAGAACTACTAACCATTTAGGAAATAAAATTCACTGGTAGCAGAATTGCTTGGAATTTTGAATAACACAGCAGGTAAAAAGAATAATTCCTGTCCTAACACTGAAGGTGAAATGTGAAGGTTAGAGTCAAAGGAATGAAAAAGTTTTACTTCATACTTTTTCAGTGAGTATGGCAAATCAAGCCACTGGAGCCTGTTAAACAATACAGGCTAAATTCTGGCTGAAAGTAAGCTGATTTTAATTAGGTAAGACATAGGTAAGAGAAGTTGCTTCATTCAATTTTATCAACAATGTACAGAGAGCCATTTTATTTCTGATGGAGATGAACAGTCTAGCACATGGAAGAACTCAGGGATTATGTTTGATGGGAAGTCAAGGAACAGAATTAACAAGTCTGGGGTAACTCCCAATCCCACTTCTCTTGAAATAATGATCAAAATGGGGGAAAAAAGTTGGGAAGGATGGTTTGATTCATACTTAAAATACCAAAGGAAATAAATTGTCAGATGGCTTAATGGAAATGTATTCACCTATTTTGACTATTGAGCTCTGAAACTTCTCAAAGACCAAGTTTCCAGATGTGAATGATGGGAATGACTGAATGCTGGGATGGCACAGATCTGAAATAACGACACTAGGTGAGTTACCAGGAAATGTTAATGGGAAATATTACTCCTGAGGGAGGAAAGAGCAGGATCAGATTTTCCCAAGCCATATTAGGCTCCACACCTTGAACAAAGTGATTCCCACTCTTTTGCTCAAAGTCTTAAGGGGCAGGCGATGAGAATCACTAGGTAAAAGGGTGAGGATGGAACTGAGACTATGCTCTTGTGGGTCAGGAGGTGAACACACGGTGAAAACAATTGCTCTGAGCATATAGTGTCCTATTTTAAACATATGGAAAAATAATAATGGAGGAACGAGGCAGGAGGATCAAATTATTAGCTCCGGTGCACTGGATGTTATTGAACTACTCTTGACTAGAATCCAGTTGCTTTTCTTTCTTGTACACTTTTCCTGTCACCAGCTCTTTTTAACGTTAATATGGATTGCAGTAACAAGGGGATTCAGATATAACTGTCAGGCCCCAAGGCCACTGCCAAGCCTCATCATCCCTGCCCACACTACCCAGGGCCACCCACACGCTGTTCACAGCCCAAGATCCCATGTGTGTCCCCAGGGCCATCCGTCCCTGCCCCAGGGACACTGCAGCAGGGCTGGGCTCCAGCTGGGCCCTTCTTGTCCTTAGGCAGGAACTCGTGCCCAGGGTCAGGGCTGCCCTTCTCCTGGCTGCCAGTCCCTTTCTGCTGACAGCTTATGATACTGCGATTTCAATCCCTGTCCCTTAGGGAACAGCCATCTCTCACTGCTCACTGGCAACCACGTGGAGCTGAGGAATCACTAACCCCACAGTTTTGATGAAGCAGGGCTAAATATTATCTGCTTCAACCACAGGATGTTCAGAGAAGGAATAATGCCAGAATATTTTTGCCCAGCTTTAGCAAAACAGCTGTTTTGAGTATGATGGCTACCAGAACCTGACAAACCAAACTGATGATAGGTAACATTCATTAATATAGATGATGCATTTTTGCTTTTTATTGCCTATTCCACAAGAACAAGTGCTTCAATAAAAGCAGAAACTGTCTGGAAGAAAAACAGATATCTGAATTAATAAGAAAGTAATAGCTTAAATTAATATTATGGATCCACTGAGGAAGGAAAACAGAGCCAAGCTAGTTCAGAAAGGCAGTGAGAACAAGAGAATACATATTGATTAAAGATATATATTCTTATGTGAACCTAGGTGCATATGTGCTAAAAATTTGGAGGTACCAACAGTAAACCTCTTAGATCAAATCATGATGCAGAATCCCAGCATGGTCAAGCATTCATGTACAGAGCTCCAGCAGGAATGTCTGTAACCTGCAGAAAGGGATACCCACTGGCAATATATTTAGCAGTCTGTTCATATAGGATTTTGTACCAGCTGTGACACGTGGTACCTCTACAACTGACAGCGAACAATGAAGGATGGGTAGAAACTGAGCAGTTCAAGCAATCTATTACTGAAATAATCATCATAGTATTCATGTCATACGTGGTCTCTGTCATGAGGTAATCGTACCCTAAATAGCATATACTTTGTAAAATCACAACATGTATTGTACAAGCCAAGTTTTTAAACAAGTGCTACATGTAAGGTGTTGCAAAGCCCAGACAACATTTTAACTCGTGTATCATGCCATCTGGGGAAAGACAAATTGTTAAAATCTACTATACAAAGAAGTTCCTAACCAGATGGTGGGATAGGAAACAAGGGTCAGAATCTTCACAGGCGTACAGTACTACCTGAAAGCAGACTCTGCATTTTCTTAGGAGGGATGGAAAGTGATTCACTTTGTCTGTTCTGACCAGGAGAAAACACTGAGATATGGGAGCAGCTCTTGGAAGATAGGATGTTGCTATCCAGGCTGAGCATCCGCCTCAGGTACATGCAAGAACATGGATATAGCTTACAGTAAGAAGGTTTAAGTTCTATTTGTTATCAGAGCTGCTAGGCTTGGGGGGTTGCCCTAGAACAAACAGGTTTTATAATCCTATCACAGTATTAGATGTCCAGAATGAAGGAAGTTGAAGTCCAAGTACCCAAGTTGTGTAGGGCTCTGGGCTGGGAAAGTATCAGCTCTGAAGCACAGCTCAGTACTGTCAGTTTCTTATTTGGAAGAAGATCAATCTCCAACATTTATCCTGCAAGCAGCTGGAAGTGAAGGGAGTCCTATGAGCTATTTTTAAATCCCGAGGCATAACATCAATCACAAACATTTCTTATGCCAAGATAAGCAGAAAGGGAGTTGATTGCATTGTATGGAAATCTCACTTGTAACAAGTAAGGAACAAAATCAGTACCTGGAAAAAGACCACAACATTTGGTCTGCTAATACATTACAGTCACAATAGTCTTTATCAATAACAACCAAAGTGATGTGCTGCATCTGCCTGGGAAGTTTTGCTCATGTTAGACAACACGGAGTCACTGTTGCACTGGAGAATGTTTTCTGTTGCTCAGTAGACACATTCTAGACCATGGATGCTGGACTCATTTTTGTGTTGAGGTCAGCTGGGATATCTGGTCAACATCCACATAATTTCCTCATGTTTGTGGCTGCTGAGAACTTAAGAAAATCCTGGTTTCTGAAGCAAGTTACCAAAGTCTGGAGACAAGCCAAAGGAATAGTGCTGTTCTCCAACTGCTATGCAGTTACTCCACACTGAGCTAGGGGCAGTAACAGCAAAATGTGCCTGCATTATACTGCTTTCCAAATCTCCCTGTGCATAACATGAACACTTCACGTGGATAGTCCACTCTATTTAATGAAAGTTAGTAAGAATCTGCAGGATCTAAATATGCTGATGTATTTTCTTTGCAGCTCCCGTAGTAGCTCTGTAGCCAAGAACTGCAGCCTGATCTATTGTATCCCTCCTAGCAGCAAAATTAATTAGCTCAGCTTGGTTCTGCTCTCATATGAATATACGCATCTTAGGTGGTTCAGCACTTGTGTACAGGCTACATGTGTCTGCTGATGAAACACAGTGTGCACACATCCTGAAGAGCCTGCAAATGTCTCACCATCTTCCTTCCAACAACTCAGTTTGAATCAGCCATAAGGGCTAAAACCATTAGTCAAGGCCTAGCAGAGTTTCTCAGCCAGTCCAAATGCCAACATTGCCCTTGTCCTGAGTGGAATGTGAAGAATCTATAATAAGGCTGAAATTTGTCTTTATGCAAAGAGCTTCTGCAGAGTGTAAAAACTCCCCACTCCTCTGAACTATTGATACAAGCACTAGAAAGACCTTCGGCTCAACCTCCTGCAGTACGCAGGATGGCAGTAAGCAGGATGGCTTTATCCGTAACACCTTTCATTACAAATGCTTAGCTAAAGCAATTGTATTCCATATTTTCAAAAATATTTTATTCATATATACACTAGAACCATCTGCTCCAGATTAGAGAAGGACCTCTGGACCAACACAGTTAACCATGATCCTCAAAGGGCTGCAGCACCCCAGGGGCACATGAGCTTGCAGAAACTGTGAACTTAATAGTATTTCTTTTGTGTAAGCTATACTTCAGTGTGATGCCAGTGCTTGTAGACCTAGGGGCACGGGGCATTTTTCATTGCCATTCTTCACAGAACAGTGTGAAATATTTTACTGTCATTATACATTGCACTACACTGCAGTGGGACAGAGGAAGGGAAAGTAGATGGGGATAGACATGGCAGAAGTATCATAATATGCAAAACATCCTTCCTAATAGATGTTCAACTGTCCTCTAAGGCCACAGTGGGAAGGATAAGGAAATTAAATCTTAAATTGCATTGAAGAAAGCTCAAGTTCAGCATTAGGAAGCACACTCATATACATTGCCTAGGTAAGGTGCAGAACGATTGGATGCTTTTAATAGACATTTGGCCAAACCTCTTTCAGTAATGGTCTATTTGATTCTAAGTCACCTTTTACAAACATCCCTACAAGTGAATGTTTGTTTGCAAAAAGAATCTCATTTCCTTGAAACACTTTTCCAAACAAACAAGGCAGGACTTTCAGAAATAACTGTTTTCCTTGGAACTGTATCTCAGCTAAGCCAGAGTAGAGAGTCTTGCCTGCTGTTAGCCACTGAGGCTGATAAAAGTCACCCAGCAGTTCTGGCAAGGACAGAACAAGATAGATACAAGTGCACCTCTGTGATGACTGTCATTTCTCTAACGTCTCTTGCCTAAGTTGGTCTTCAGGTTTTGAAGGCTGTAGGTTTGGCAGGATCATTGCAATTAGACTCAATGATCTAAACAGGTCTTTTCCGACCTAAATAACACTATGATTCAGTATCAGTCTAGTTTAAAAGCACTTAAACATTGTCCACATCAGCAATGCTTACATAAACATATCTCTTTGTGGACCTCTCCTTACCCAACACACATAGACACCACATTAAAACTGATAACCAAACATAAAGCTATACTGGTAAATATTTAAAGCTGTAATTACCATAAGCCTGAAACTAAGAGTATTTCACTGCAGAATTTGTAATATCATGAGTAAAGGGCAAAGTATTCCAAGAGACAAAAGCCTGTGGATTCCTAATAACCAGAAAAGGCCTATGTTTACCTAACAGCTTGTTTTAATAGTTCATCTAGCTTGGGTACTTGTAATCATTAGTTCATGTGAGCTATTGTACCATGCCTGTGAAGACAACAAAGGCTTTGAGATTTCATATTGAAGAGACTGTCGTGACAGTACAAGGAAGCCATGAAAAATTCCACTATCTAACAGCAATTTTTCAAGGGTGCCACTACAAAGAGCGATAGTACCTTTTATCTACGTCCACTGCTGTAATATTTTATAATGAGCAAGCAATTATCTTATTCTACTGCACTGGAGGCTGTAGACAATGATAGAGGTTTCTCCAGGCTCTTGTCAATACAAGCCAATAGCTTCAAAGTGCATATTATGACTTATTCCTATCTTTTAGAAAAGGGTGGTTAAATCTGGTGTCTGAAACAGAACATGTTGAAGGGGAATGCTACACTGACAGCCCTTGAACTGTCTGTAAATGAAGTAACATCAAAAATGTCTAAGACAATCAAAGCCAATGGGGTTGAATTTGACATCAAGGCTGAATATGTAAGAAGTGTAATAAGATTTTCAAACCAAAGACTATTTCAAGACTCTGCTATGAAGACATAATTAACTCAGTCTGATCCAAAATTAGATTCCCCTTATAGGAATCCTCCAACCTTTAGGAAAGTATATAGTCTGTAGAGCAATTAAAAGGTTCAACCACTTCTTCAAACTGTCACCAATTACTTTCTCTCCATTCACTCAGCCTTTTCCTCTTCTGAAACAGAAATATGTGCCGGAATGTAGGCTCCTGGTTTTACATATTATCTATTAAATCTATGCAGCAAATGTACTCTCAAATCACATTGTCATCTCAGAGCTCTGCATATTTTCTTGTATTCTGGAACGGAAGATTTCAGAGAGCACAATGGAATTATTGATCTGTTTAGTGTTTGGAAAGCTATTGATTATGTGGTGGTGTGAGCTTATGTAAGCATAAATTGACCTTGCACAGTATTGGTTTCAACTGTGGTTCATTGTAGTGAAGGGATGTGTTAAGCAATATTGTTATGTATGTTACAGTGTAGCACACCACAAACTAATCTCTTCAAAAAGGTGTGGGATTTTATAATCTGGAGGAATGTTTAATACACTTTTCAGAAGAGATATTAAAGTGGGGAAAAGGGTAATAGAGGTCAAAGAGGATAAAAAGCAGGAGGGGAATTACAGGACCAGGGAAATGGGTTGATCAGTTCACTATTCTTTTCAAAACCCTGGGTTCTTTTTATAAAGCAGTCGTGTTTTCTTTTAAAAACAGTTGCAAACATCTTGGTGGGTTGGAACACTGTGACAGCTGAACTGCAAAGTAACACCAGGTGGGTTAAAAAACTATTTTACACCTAGGAATTTCCCTTTCCCTTCTGAGGAGGGGGCCCAGTATCCACAGCTCACATAGGCTAACACTCCTGAAGAATTGCTTTGCCAGGCTCCAAGCTCACTGAGATAGCCCAGACAATACAATGCCCAGAGGCTTCTCTGAAGCATGGCATCTGCTCGGCCTTTCTCCATATCCCCCCTCCCCTCCCCTGCAGTCATTTTGAGGGCTGTTTGAGCTATTTGTTAGCTTCCAGGAAAAATAGGAATGGCAACTATTTGGAAAACCTGCAGATTATTTGCCACCAAATGAGAATAAATCAGGCTTAAAAGCCTGTAAAGCAGAGACGTGGAGGTGTAAAAAACAATTACAGCTTGCACCCAATTGGGCTCTGTAATTTGTTGCACTAATGAAACACTTCTTTTAAGCAGAAAACCTTTGAAGAATACCAATATAATAATTAATATTCAGGTTACCTAGGGAACCTGAGACTCTACTGACTGGAGCTAGAAGAGGCTTTGCAGAGGAAGCTACCCAGCATGGCTTTTTTTTTTCCTTTCTGGAGCTTTAAGAACAACACTTCCAGACAGCTGAGAGATAACGTCCCTTCCCTTTCCAAGTTTCTACCAATCTCCTCTTATAACCAAGAAATTTGAGGACTTGCTCTGTCTGAAACAAGTGAGAGCTGATGTAAATCTGAAAAGGGAGGAAGAATTCAGGTGGGCTTAGAAATAAAGGGATATTGTGGTGATGCTGAATGACTGTAGAGCCATAAAAGGACAAGACAAATAAAAATTCCCAAGAGATGCAAAGCTGAATTTCATAAAGATCTGAATTAAAAACAAATAGTTCTCTATATGTGAGTAGCAGTAAACACTGGAGAAGACTTCCCCTAAATCACTGTTAATAGGATGCCATTTACACCATTTCTGATGTAGGTATATCACCTTTACTAGCTTCTGTCATGCAGTTAGATAAAACCTCTTTAGCAATGGCTGACAAACACTACTGTGGGGGACAATAAACCTTAACTAGATTGCAAGAGCAGCATGGAAAAGCTGTGGCAGGTAACAGAGGGTCAACCTGGCATCCTGCATTCTGCTTTTGTACAATGAGTTGGCAAAAACACTGATTTGTGCCACAGATGGCTGTCAGATGTAATCCTTTTGCCAAATAATAAGACAAGTATTTATTTCCTGCATTGCACATCTAATTCATATTCTTTTATTTGGCCTGGATCTGCTATGAATATGGCTCACAAACAGAAATGAGTACTTGTTGGGACACAGTGCTGTCTTCTAAGAACATAAGAGTTACAGTCTCAGATCACATATTCCTTCACTGCACTACCAGTACCATGGTAGCCAACAGCAAGAGCTACAAAGGAAAACACAAGAAAGCTTCTCTGAGAGAAGAATTCACTACCCCATGGGAAGCTGGTTTTGAACCTTATTAATTAGAGGTTAGTTTATGCCCTGAAGCATAAGACATCAAATCCTTTAAAATATGCATGCCTGTTCTTCAGAGCTTCAGGCTAATATAGAGATGTCAACCGACTGACACCACACCTGAGAAGGATGTAAGCGTTCACTCCATTTAACAGGGCAAACAGGGAAAGAAGTCCAGCAGCTTCTCTGCAGTCTAGGCAGTAGATAAACTGCTGGCAGCACTGGCAGGTGAATAATATGACACAGGCAGGTTTAAGCTCACCTCTTGAAGGTGGCTAGCTGTATTATCCAATTCCTGCTGCACAGCCCTTAGATTAACTTCCTTTTCTGCTGAATGGGTGTGTTTATCTACCTGCTTGATAAGATTTTTACAACTGAATATTATTTTACTACAAAATTATGCATTACCAACAACAGGCAAAATTATAAAAAGGAAGAAAGGTATTGCTAAAGGATTACTAATTTATTTCACCACTTTTCTAGAAGCTTTGTTCCTCAGAGCTCTATCAATGCATCATTTCTCAGCTAGAGTGTCCTTTCAAAGCCAGTTCCAGGCTCTTGTGTTTAAGTCTGATATATAAGTTTAAGAGTGCTGTAGGTATGAAGTGCATACAGATTTAGTCAGTAAATCTTACACTGAATTTTATTTTCTCTTTAAAAACAATTTTTTAAAGCCTCTATTGACCAACTGCTAAGAGCCTTGAAAGTCTCCAGTATGATCTGGGAGTAAGGACAACTCTGACATTTTAGTATTGTATTTCCAGCAAATGACAGAGGGGAGTTTAAGAGAATGGAAAAAGAAAGAAAAGCCTTATGCAAAAGCACACATATTTTGTAAAATAATCATCCTCAGTGCCCTAAACTGAAGTGTCAGTCCTTGGTCATATAATTGGAAAAATGTATGATATCAAAGCAGATCAAATTTTGTAGGGACAGAAGAATATGCAGTACTGTCATCAGAACTGCAGCATGGGATGTGTAGATATGAGCTAGCTAATATTCTAGCTAGTTTGAGTGTTAAAAAGACATGAAACCATAAAAACACAGACCTTGAATGTCAATTCAGTAACAAGTTTGTCCAGCCTGTGCTGAGCCATGGGTTTCAAAAGATACCTTTTGCTTGGTACTTGAGCTAAGTTAAAGCTAGAAAGCTCACCTCAGTGGACATACAGTCCATATTTTCTAGGTGTCTTAGTCTTATCCCATAGTTTTCACTTCTGAATAGTTCCAGTTTGATCATTGGTTACATGACCCACCTTGACTTCTTATGACCCACACTCCTTTCTGGAAGGCAAGGCAGCAAGAGGAACAGTAACATCTCATACTTAAAGCCCATCAATCTCATGTGATGATTTAGAGAGAGGATGTCATGTTTGATTTCCATAGGCCTCAAAGACGTAGAAGAAATTGGCCCAGTGGGAGGGAGATTGCCAAAGCAATAAATGAAGTCAAGGTGGAACAAGATGTGGTTACTCTGCCACTCATACACTTGGCTCAGGAGAAGAAGTGGCAAGTTGCTGGTAAGTGGTGGCTGGTCCATTCAGAAAGAAGAGAAGTTTTAAAAAAGACTGAAAAACAAAAAGCCCAAATGTAGCAGGAGGAAAAGCAGATGAGAGAAGCTTCACTTCTTGTGAACTCTGTAGGACACATGCCTGTTCTGAAACAGTATGGGCTGCTGCTGCAGCTCTTTATCATGTTCTGATGCCTCTGTGCACAACTAAAGCCCGCCTGAGTTAATTTAAAGTTTCTTAAACCTTAATTCTGTGTATTCTCCTATCTCAGCTTTGGGAAGCAACATTAGTCTGCTATGATACATAGAAAACACAGCAATTTATGTTGCACAAAAGGCTTTATCTACAAAAAAACAAACTTCTTCCAAGGGTATCATGCTGAGCATGTAGATATTAAGTCTTCACTGCTAGAAAAATCCATAGAGTTGGAAGGTAGGTCAGTGTATATATTCCTAATGATCATGACAGGATCTCTAATTCTGATCCACGTAACAATGTAGCTCAAGAGAGTACTTCCCCCTGGAGAAAATAAGGCTGGCACAGAGAAGCTGTTGTCTAAAACCAGTGTGATGCATTTCCAAATGAGAGTGGCAGCTTTTCAGGGATGATTGTCCCTATGTACTTTCATGCCATCCCAGAAAAGTACAGATGTAATCACGTGCTAACGTGCTCAGAGGCCGTGACGTGCAGCCCCCAGCCTAATGAGTGCCTTGGGCACTTCTGTAATGGAAGCAATAGTGTTGGTGTAAGAAATGTACTGCTTCATTACACAGTCTTTTAGCAGAGTGACAGTTCAGATGGACAAAATCACATTACTGATTTATTTAATTTTTTTTTAACAGTGTAGGTTTTGTGCCAGGAATATTTTAATCTATTCCACTTAAGTTAGTTAACTATTCATTATAGTGGAGATGGGTGAAATTATTTGTTTCTGTAGTTGAATATAAATAAACAAGCACCCCAGCATCAAAAGATTAATAGAAATGTTAAGCTATGAATGAAGCCTCAAAGCAATATAACATTCTCTTTTCAAAAGGGAAGATTGAAATGTATGGTTTGATAGACAAATCTCAGATAAAACAGTTTATCTAAATGAGAGGAGGAACATTACCTGAATTTCATAGATTCTTCTGGTCTCCTTACCCAGGTGCAGTTCTGCAGTTTTGTGACTATGTGGAGATAATAATCTTCTGAATATCTAAAAAAGGCAACAACATCAAATACTGGAGTATATATGTGTGTATATTTAGAAACAGTCTCTAAAACATTCAAATGATGCACGTGTTCATAATAATGTGCACGGTGCATATATAATGGATTGCTTCTAGTACTCCATGACCTATTTTATTTTTGAAATTTGTAATAGTACTATCCTCATTTAATTAGCATGACCTCTTAAATAGCTCTTCTTAAGAGTGATGTCCTAATGAACTCCTCAGAAACTTTTGAAAGTGCACTGGTTTAAAACTTCAATATTTGACCATAAATATCTTGAAGTTATTATAAATCATCACAAGTGCAAAAGCCAAACATAATACAAAAATCCTTTACCTCGTACCTTTGTGTTTTAAACTTCAAAATATGTTTTAAAATGTGGCTGTTCCAAGATGAAACATTATAGTTCTTATTCCTTTTCTTTCCTTCATGTTATATATTCCCCAAAGCCTAATTCAATTATCCAAGACCATCGGTCAATATTTGTAGATGGCAGTTTTCGTTCAACTTGTCTCTTAAAGGAAACAATTTGTTGTTTTACCAGCACTTTGAAACTCAGCCAGCACTTTGGATATATTGGTACATGTAACCAAAGAGATTTCTGCTCCTTTTAAACCCTTTCAAGAGATTTAAATTTGACCACAAGTGAAATACTTCAGAACATATAAGTCAAAAATAATGGAGATACTTCTTCCCTTATTAAGTTCAGTGTTAATACTTCTCCCATTTGTGCTTGCATCCTAATATAGGGCTTTTTTAAAAAGTAACTCTGACTTGTAAGGAGGACTAGGGGAATGGGAAGAAGAGACTTCAAGTTCTATGGGACTCATGTCTCTAGAAAAGATCTACCTTGTATTATTTTAGAAAACATGGCTTTAGCACTGGCCCAAAACCAAACAGTCATGAGTTTATTTAAGCTGAAACTTAGAAGTGTGTATTTTGAACAGTTTCACGAGAGTTGGGATAGCAAGAAATCTCACTTGTATTTAAACAGAACATGAAAATTGAAAAAAAAAAAAGGAATGTAACAATGGCTGTGGTGGCTTGCAGCAGTAGATCAACTCCAAAGCTTCCTTCTCTGTGTTTGATACGCTTTTAATATCACAGCTTTATAACAGCATTTGAAAAAAAAAGATTCCTTTTTTCTTTCCTTCACACAGGTACTGCAACTGCTAAGATTAACTTGTTTATTTACCTGTGAGTAAAATCTTTCCCATATCCACAGGGCAAAAGAAATTAAACTTTCAACAGGAATACTGCATTAGAACTGATCTTTGGCTCAAGTTTACCCCTGTGACATCATGTACAATTTTTATTCTCTTTATACTTTTAAAGAAAGTAGATGATTGCAACTACACTGAATTTATTGAGCCTTTGCACAGCTCAAGAGATCAGGAATGAATTGGCAGAAGTGGAAGAAGACTGAAACTAGTTTCATTGCAGCTGCAGCTCGTTTGACCTGCTGCAGTATATTCCTCCTCCTTGCAGTCCAACTCCAAATCTATTCTCTCCCTTGAGCCACTGCTGGTACTTACTTGACTGCAGGTCTGTTTTGTTTTTACCAGCTTTAGCACTTGTCAAATGCCTCCATAGGCCATTTTAATTTGCTACCATGGAGAAAAAAATTAACCCAGAGGAAAAAAAAAATGTGCATATGCATTTTCTTCCTCTTTAATGTGTTACATCAGATCAGGAAAGATTCAGATGCAGGCAGTCTAAGCAGAGAGTGATGGGAGCAGAGAAACTGGGAACAAGGTCTTCCTATTTTGGCAGCTGCCTGACACTATGTTGTATTAGCAGCCTTGGAACTGCAGCCAGAGAAAATGGAACTACTTTCTTGCTGAAGCTGTTACCTAAATTGGCTCACCATGGGGTCAGACAAGTGTCAGTACGAGCACAGGCCAGGACAGAGAGTGTGTGTGTTGGGAGGAGGATGGGACAGAAGCACCAGACCAAAATAGCCTATGCTGATGTTGAACCACTTATCTAGTTTTACTCCTTATGGCTGAACAATAAAAACCTCTTAGATGCTGGAGCTTATGGAAAAAATCCAGAAATTAATAGGATAACAAGGCATGATGATTTACTTAGGTTATCACTATCCAGGAGAAAAAAATAGGCTAGAATTTACTTTTTCTATAAAGACATTGAAAAGATGAAGATCAGAGTTGTAAATGACAAGAAAAATTACCATCAGCTGAGAAAGAAATTGCATGGACTGACAAAGTCATTAGCAAGTTACGGGGAATCACGTGGCAAGGAGAAAAATCAAAGGATCATCCATAATGCTAGTTCTCAGGCCTGAGAAACACAGGCACTCACTGTAAGGCCCTTCTGCAACACATAACAGAAGCTGCACCTAGGGTAAAACCACCAATTACAATGCAAGAACACTGCTGCCTTTCCACTGCTGTCTACTGGATGGGATCACTTTGCTCGGAGCTTTCTAAGCTCCTCAGCTCACTCAGAAAAGCACCACTTACAAGGCAGAACACCACCTCTGCTCACCCTATGCATCCTGTATTGCTCCTCTTGTGACTTATAGAGCTGCTAGGGACTGTCAGAACTTCTCTTTGCCAGCACTGGCACTGGCATCTCAGCAGAATGTCCTGGGGCACAGGAGCTCCCGACTGCGGCAGCTCTGCAAGGCAGCTGCCACATCTCCTCACACGGGTAGAAGACATCCATGAAATGAACTCCCCTTGAATACACACAATATTCCCATAGACTGCTTTTTATTCCCTTAAAGACTCAAAGTGAAGCTCTGGGATTTGCTGCAGCTGGGTTTATAGCCCAGAAAGTTTGGTTTTCCTCTCAGAAAGCCTATTTTAGCATTTCCTGCTTAAAGGAGCCTTGGGGACTCACTTCTCCAACGGAATCAGTCCAGAAGGCCATCAGGATATCATTTCATGGCTCTGCTGTAACACAGTCCTCCACTGTTATGCTTTAAAGAGCTGGGACAATACACATATTTCCACTGGCACACAGGAGCTTACAGCACATAGTCACTGGTGCTAAAAGAGTTTTATTATTAAGAAAAAAAAAAGTTGAAGTAAACTGAACTATACAAATGTGTGGACAAGATGATAATGATAATGCTGAGAGCAATGAAGTAAATGCATTTTGTCTTGGTTTTGGCTGCCACCAGCACCACAGCCATTATAACAACTTGCTGTTGTAGGAAACTCACACTGTATAAGTCTTGATGACAAATAACACCTGGAAGAGGTTTTTTTTTTCCCTATAATACTTGTCAGGTACACAGTGACCTTCTACATTAACTGCAGTGGCTAAGGTTGAATTATTATGCACAGTCAAGGCAAAGTATAAGTATCTCCTAATTTTTGGCAGATATCTAAAGAACAAGAGCAAGGACAGAAGTGTTGAGATAGTAGGGAGACAATAGGTAAAATGTCAGAAGGGTGAGACAGATGCAGCCCCACTGCTTACTTGCTAAAACTAAACATCTACTGGACAAAACCCTATTTGAACTAGAAGGAAAATTTAGCAGCATTTGTGAAAAAGGGAGATATTTCTACTTGGCAGCTTATGTTAAAGAAACAAATAAAAGAAAACAAAAACAGCATCAGGAAATGCAAGAGAAAAGGAAGATCCCTTTCACCTTTGGACACTTCAATACTATGAAAGCAAGTATCAGATTTTAAAGCCCTCAGGAGAGTGTGCACAGGGCTTGCTCCAGAATGAAAATGGCAAACTGCCAGCAAGACTCAGCATTCCAGGCTCTTTATCACCACCAGCACATACCTGCTACGACAATAACTTCCCACTTACATAGCATTTTTTACTATCAAATCATTTGACAAGCTTTAAACTAGCAATTTTCTTCCCTTTCTGCCAACTTTAGAGGCAAGAGCATCCAGAATGTCCCTGAAAGTCTAGAACTGCAACACAAGGCCCTTATACACCATGTCTGTGGACCACACCTTGGAAAAGCAACACAGATCCCTGCAGTTCCTCATAATTAAAGACAAGGAATTGCAACATTTGTGGTACAAAACAATCCTTTGTTCCAAGCAACAGTTAATCTTCCCACCTGCACAGTTCATCTTCTGCCTCATTAAATGGTACAGCTCCTTTCCCTTTAGCCACAGAACAAAGGTCTCACACTTCATACAGTTTCCTTACAATCTCGATTCCAAAACTATGAAGTGCAGGTCTGTATTGCTGCAGCCTGTACAACTTTTAACATAGGGGATAAAAAGCAGCATTTCTATTTCTGTAACTGGACTTTGGAGGCAACACAGTGACTGGTTGTCCTTCTCTTGGTGTCAATCACTTGAGTTTTCGGTCAGTTGTACTCTATGACCTCTGTGTGCCAGTCTCTGTTCCAACTCTCACCAGCAGTTCATCAGTAACATAGTGGTTAAAGTAAAAACTTCAATGATTGTGTTGCTGATGAGGTAGAATATTGCTGGGACAAGAGGTTATAGAGAATTAAAAGGAAGAATCAAAAGAGCAAAGATGAAAGAATGTTGAGTATATGGTGACTTAAAAACAAATGACAGCTCAAAAAATTCAACGAAGGCAGGAGAAGATTTAAAATCATGAGTTAATGTTGCTGTTGAGGAAAACAATGACTTCTACAGTTCTTTGAATGGGGAAAGGACCACAATTCTTTTTAGCAGAGCTTTTGTTTCTCGTGCCATTTCTCTGCACAAAAGGAGGGGGGTTAAAAAAAAAAAAGATACCATGTCATATAGTTAATTTCAAGCTGGAACTCACTCCTACTGGAAAGTCTATGCTATTTACAATGTTTTATTTCTTGGTGTATTCATATAAGCAAAATATCAAAAGCAACTGGCCGCTTCTCCCATTTTCACTTTGAAAAGTGGCACGGAATTTTAGCAGGGCTGATATCAAAGTTTTGGGTTTTTTTCAACAGTAAGTTGAAACCCAAAATTCATTTGGGGAGTTTTTCAATGTATCTAAAATTGAATTATTAGTTTCCTGTGGACTAGTTATTATAATGAGTGTAATCAATTAGCAAGTTTTTATACTGGTGCATTTCCACCCTCACTCTAGTGAATATGCTGAAAAGAATCTATTAGCTGAGGTTGCTCATAGCAGGAGTGTTCACCAAACAGGAAAAAAAAAGAAACAAGAATGAAATTATACCTCACAGATGCTGTTCAACCTTTTTATAAATACCTTGGAATAAAATGCTGCTAACTGGGAAAGAGAAATCTCATTGCCTTATTNCAAATGGAGGGGGGTTAAAAAAAAAAAAGATACCATGTCATATAGTTAATTTCAAGCTGGAACTCACTCCTACTGGAAAATAGCTATTTACAATGTTTTATTTCTTGGTGTATTCATATAAGCAAAATATCAAAAGCAACTGGCCGCTTCTCCCATTTTCACTTTGAAAAGTGGCACGGAATTTTAGCAGGGCTGATATCAAAGTTTTGGGTTTTTTTCAACAGTAAGTTGAAACCCAAAATTCATTTGGGGAGTTTTTCAATGTATCTAAAATTGAATTATTAGTTTCCTGTGGACTAGTTATTATAATGAGTGTAATCAATTAGCAAGTTTTTATACTGGTGCATTTCCACCCTCACTCTAGTGAATATGCTGAAAAGAATCTATTAGCTGAGGTTGCTCATAGCAGGAGTGTTCACCAAACAGGAAAAAAAAAGAAACAAGAATGAAATTATACCTCACAGATGCTGTTCAACCTTTTTATAAATACCTTGGAATAAAATGCTGCTAACTGGGAAAGAGAAATCTCATTGCCTTATAAAAAAAAACCCAAATCCACCTCAGATAAATCAAATTCATGGGAAAGAAAAAAATGCAGGCCAGAATTGGTTGAACAATTTCAGTTTCCTGTTCCATAGCTCTACATTAATATAACTCAGAATTATGTAAAAGAGGACAATCTTTCTATTTCAAACAAACAAAGCAGAAAGCACAGCTAACACCTACCTTTTCTTCTTGATCGATGATGACAAAATGTTGTCCTGAATTGCCTTGCATTTTGAAGCCTGTTCAATCTGGTAAATTCCATTTTTATTAACAGTTGTTCTGTTAAAAAGGGTGGGAAGGAGAAAGAGCAACAAACTTTTAAAAAGAGAACATATTCTGACAATGCTGTCACATTTACTTTGCTGTGACAATAAGATTAACAACTGTTGAAAACATCACCAAAGAAATCTTATTGATTTCTACTGCAAAGCTCTTGTACAAAAGAGTTTACTGCTAGTGACTGGAAAATATTTGATTCTTCAAATTGATGTTATTTCATAGTCTGTATCATATTTTCTGCTTTCCATTGTAATCAGAAAGTGTAATTAAAAAGAAAATCAATGGGAAGTCTCTTGAATGTTACGTTTTGAAGATACTTAAAATATTCACCAGAAAAATATTTAGCAGATGTGCTTTTCTCACATAGTTGATGAAACTCAATATTAAGAGCCAATATGTATAGGAACACATCACAGGTGAAGCGGATCTTTTTATTTGGATCTTAATTTATTTACTCAAGATTAATACTTCCTCCCTTGTTTATTCTATATTTACTCAGTGAGAACAAATATTTGCAAAAAGAACCAAGACAACCACCAGACAGTGATCTTTAACTCCTGTGGTCTTATTTTCACCCAGCTCCTGTGTGGTTCTCTTGCCCTGACGGTCCCACTAGAAGCTTGAACTGTAAATTAGTAAATGATTGAGAAATCAAAGTTTTATTCTGTTCACCTTGATTCACCATGATTCTAGGTTCAATCTCATACATTCACTCTCTTCAGCCTTCTGCTGTGTGTATTCCCATTTACCATCAAGGGGTTTTTTTCCTATAGCTTTTTTATTTTCCTTGCTCCTCACCATCTCCTCTCCCTCCATCCCATTCCTTTTGGGTTCTTTTCACTGATTCACTACTTATAGAGTACTTATATAGTGCAACCTATTTGTCCAAACAAACCAGAAATACAGAAGATACAGATGCTGTGTCATTCACTCCTGGGTGTGAGCTGCCGCAGTGAACAGAACTCATGCTGTTCTTACAAATACAGAACTACCAAGCCACCTCTCTACAGAGGCACTCATATGCAAAGACTCATATGCAAAGGTATTCCTGCTTTGTACCCAATGTGTTCTGCTCCTGAATGTGCTCAGTTCCATTCACGAACAAAGTTCAAAGCTCCATTGCCTTCATCCATTAAAACACAGAGACCACTTATCAACAAAATTATTTAGAAGGTCCTACTTGGGAAAGATGTCATTTTAATTCACAGAATCACAGAGTGGCTGAGGTTGGAAGGCACCTCTGGAGGTCATCTGGTCCAGCCTCCTGTCCAAGCAGGACCACCTACAGCTAGTTGCTCAGGACTGCATTCAGATGGCTTTTGAGAGGAGAGACTCCACAACCTCCTTGGACAATCTGTGGCACTGCTCAATCACCCTCACAATGAAAAACTCTTTCCTGATGTTCAGAGGGAACCACCTTTATTTCAGTTTCTGCCCATTGCCTCTGGTCCTGTCCCTGGGCACCACTAAAAAGAACCTGGCTCCATTTTCTTTGCACTCTCACTTCTGGTGTTGATAAGGTCCCCCTTGAGCTTTCCCCTCATAAACAGCTAAAGTTGTAAGCAACTCAAATAAGAATATTGATGGAAGAAGAGCAGAATAAAAAGCTTGCTTATGCTGCTACTGAACTGACTGGTATGTTTGTAGCCACAACAGGGAAGGAAAAGGAACAAAGTGCTTTGCTATCTCTTTCCATTGCCCATGAAATATCTAGTGAATCAGTCATCCCATAGGAGCAATTCACCCAGGACATAGGCTGCAGAGGACAAAAGTCAGCTCTGTCTCCCTTTCCTACCACCATCAGGAACTTCTTCCCAGTATACACTCAGTGCCCCTAAGGAAGTTCACAGTCTGTGTGCCTCATGTTGAGGGCAATGGTAAGACAACAGAAGGCAAACCCCTGCCCTTAAGAGTTCTGGAGTGATTTTAATAGATACCTTGGCAGTACCTACCAAGAACTCCTTGGCTGATTTTGCATACAGCTCCTTATCTCATTCTTTTTTAAGAAATGACACAGAAATATGAGGGCAGAAGTCTCTCAGAGGACACAGTTCAGAGCAAACAACTCAACAGATCTTATGTTGTTAAGTGCCAGTAAATATTCTGCCTCCACCATTTACAGGTTTATTGCAGCTTGGTCTGAATGGTACCATCTACATCCAAGAACCTGGTGGCCCTTTCACAAAAGAACCCAACAGCAGTTCCCAAAAAAAACTTCATTAGCACTAAATTGTGATTCCTGTCTCCCTTGTCTTTAACTCAGTAAGCTCAAATGACTTCTGCAGCTGCAGCTTAAAGTAAAAGAGATAGCTACAGGCAAAGCCTAGCTGCATAAACAGCACCTTAGATACCAAAACTACTGATAAGCCAAGTGCATGCAATTGCTGCAAATAAGTCTTTCATTACAACTAAAAATCAAGATTTAAGAAGTAGCTCTAGCCCTTCTGAGCTACAGCTGACCAGAGCAGACCTTCTTTAATCCACAAAACCTGCCAGGAAGACCCAGTCAGAGCAGGCAGTTAGGTTTGATCAGCTTCCTACGAGGTGCATTTTCAGGCATCATCAGAGCCAACATTCTTTCACAAGTAGGTTTGAACTCTGGGCAGTGAATCAATCCAAGGTCTTTACAGTTTCCTATTCATTTATGTCCTGAGATCAGTGGGGCAGT
Source organism: Urocolius indicus (assembly GCA_013401255.1). Classification (NCBI taxonomy): domain Eukaryota; kingdom Metazoa; phylum Chordata; class Aves; order Coliiformes; family Coliidae; genus Urocolius; species Urocolius indicus. Next base: position 276,790 of record WBNH01002689.1, on the reverse strand, counting down.
GAATAAATATTCTCTCAACCAAATGCAAGCTTCACTCAACAGACTTTTAGTCTTTTTAAATTCATAACAGTGAGATCAACTGAAGCAAGTTACCTCATTATTTCATATGTAATTGCTTTTTATTTTGAAGACTTGAACATTTCTAAAAGGAAGAAGTCAGTTAAAAGAATGAGCAAAAGAAATCCCTGTTCTGTTTTGTCATTAAATCCTAACAATCACTTTTACAGCCATGAAGGGGAGAAACAAACTGAATAAAGAGTCTTTCCCTGCTTGTTCATGACGCGTGTAAAGGCTGGTGAAAATGGTATAATTATGGGGAAAACCAGACACCAATTTTAATTCAAATTCTTGATCCTTAACAATGCAGGCACAAGACAGATCATCAAAATGCTCCTTCTGTGCCTTTTTCCACACAAAGTTTACACAACGCTCTTTCTACAGTGCAAAAAGATACAAAAATAACCCAGTTTCTTTGCAAGACATGCAAAACAATGACTCATTCCACTAAGAGTTAAACTTCTGGACATGTTTCACTGTCAGAGTGGCCTCTGCTTCACATAAGTGAAAGATGATTGCGTTCAGATGAAAAGGATGTGCAAGGGGCAGCCCAGACTTCTACTGCATTATTCGTTGCAGAGTTTTGCAGACATCAGACTCGGATTACATTTCTGATCACTGAAGACAATTATGCTAAGGCAACATTTGTCACTAAATGAATTTACCTGACCTAGTGGATGACAGTCTTTGTTCAATAATTAGAACGGCACTAAAATCTCTGCAATGAAATCAGATAACACGTCTAACAACACATAGACCTGGCTACATTCAACTACTTTTGCAAACTCTTAAGCTGGATGAGAACTTGAAGTGGAAAAAAGTGCTATATTCTGTTGGCTTGAACTTGTAAAACTGATGAAACAAGGACATTTTTGCTGCATTTCCCTCAGGGTCTCAATGTTCTCAAAGCCAACCTCACTGGCCAAAATCTGAAAAAAAACCCTGTTGGGTTTTTTTTAATCATATAGGAACAGCTTGAGGACCACATACTTCCTATGTTAATTCTAGGAACTCAGAAAGTACACCATCTGTACTTTAATAAATACACAGTAGATTAAGACCATGTGCCATATTTATCAGCATGTCGTTATTCTATAGCTTGCTCTGAGGAATTCAGCAGTTCCTTAAACTGTAAAATTCTTTATGAAAAGAATTGAACCCACCTTTAGAATAAGAAATAGAGGAAATATATGAAAAGCCCACATGTCCTTTTTTTTCTGTTCTGAGACTATAGGGAACCTTAGTGAGGGGAATCACTGGATAGAAAGGTACCTCAGTTAACATGGAGTTCTAGGGGAGTACAGGGTAGGAAAGAAAAGGGAAGCCCTTTAAAACCAAAGCCAAACTCAATCCCAAACAGTTATCAGAGTAGAAAAATGGATGGACATACTATGGATGAAAAAAGGATGAATGGTAGTGGGTAAAAAAAATAAAGCATATGGAAAAAGGAAATACAGTGCTGTGAATTATAACATAAGGATCAGAATCTTCCAGAATTCCCACAAAATCAGGTAGAAACAAATGAAAGAATGAGAAGGGAGATTTTCCAAAAGACATCAGAACCGGACTGTCTGGCAGCACTGAAACTAACAAATATTTCACCCCTAACTTCAGCAAGAGTTGAACATAGGGAAAAATCCCACTCATTGGCTTTATTCGCTCTGTACCCAGCAGCACTTTTTCTGTGGCTTTCTGCTCTTGTCTGCCTGAAGCAGCACAGGATCTCTGAACCTTGCTCCAGCTGAGCATCTCCAGCTAAAAGGTAACATCTGCATGCAAAACTGCACATTTATATCCTCCCACCAAAGCAGCACTGAATGACACTATTCAGATTGCATATACCTTCTTTCTTAATCTCTCCCTTGATGAGACCAATTTATACTTGAATCTCTTACTCTGTTAGTTGAATACTATTAAAACATGTAATCCATACTTCCCTAGGAAGGGTGTTTTCAAGTGCTGTCTTTGACACTATTTTGAATGAATCAGATGATAAGAATGTAGTGACATTTTTAAGGTTCACAACACTTTGATTAATAAGGCAGCACACGATTTAAATGCTTAGTGAAATGGACTATAGAAAAGGCTTTATCAAACCATAGGAGTAAGAATTTGTCTTGTAACATTAATCACAGGAACTGTGAAAGACACCAATTCTACTATCCTTGTTCAAGTTTCCATGGAGGTTTAGCTCATCTAAGGAATGCTAATTCAGGTCTTTAAGCTGCATTTTGAAATTATTTGGAAGACCTTCCAGTGCATTCATCAGACATACGTAATATCAGCTACTATTTATTTATGAAATCCATAAACTGAATGACAGGTAACATGGCAGGCAACATTCCAAGCCTTGTGGTGGGTAAAGTGAAAAGAATAAGGCACTTAAACTAAGATGATGTTACAATAGTACACGACAAATAGAATGACAGAGCAGTTTCACTTGGACCAAGTAAACAGAAAGAGGTTGGGAAACCTTTCATCGCTGTCAGAGCACAAACGTGTCCTGGCAGCAGCTTTCAACTGCAAACCTATTCATTTAGACAGAACGAATACAAGAGGCATGTGTTAGAAATGTACTCCTAGAATATGGCTGCATGGATCACTCAGGAATGAAGGGAAAAAAAGACTAAGAGGGAAGTAAAAATAGTGAAGTGGCCACCAGTGCTGACTAATCAAAACTATAGCAAATTATATGTGCAATATACTAAGCTACTGTTCATAATCATGGTAATAGCCTGTCTCTTCCTCCCTTCTGCCTGTCAGAATGCAATATTTTGACAGAAGACAGAATGTACAGGTCTCTGTAGCACAGTTAATTAAGTATAGATGTTTATTCCCTAGGCCTGCGTAAAGATCTGCTGCAGAGAGAGGAACTGGAGAAACCAGCACTACGGAACATTGTATTAATACCAACTTGTTTACTCGTAGTTCCTCAATCACTTCCTCCCACCGGCCGTCCAATTACACCAACAGCCTCTACACTGTGCTTCCCTTGGACCTGACAGGGCAGAGAGTAAGTTATGGAAATAGTAAGCAAACGCCTTAAACTTGGCTACACAAACAATAACAGTAGTGGTGGTCAATTCTTCAATGTACTCCTGCCTTGTTAGTACTAGTATGTGAAGTATATACAAATAATGCTTGAGAAAACTATTTTCACTTCCCTTGAACTGGCATGGTAGGGTTCTTTTTTTAGCAAGACACTAACAGGCATGGTAAGCTTTGAAATAAACCCAAGCCAAAGCTCAAAAAGCACATTGTTGAGGCAGACACATTGTATGAGTTATTTAACACTTAACAAGAAAAAGTGTTAAGAAATGTCTTGTAGAGACAAACCACGTGTTCAAGGTTATTTTCCAAGACATTGATCTTCAGAGAATTTTAGGTGTCTGGTCATCATCTAATTAAACATTGCTGCACATAATAGCTGCCTAAATATCTATGACAGTCTGAACCAATCCTCTGCTTTTTGTCCTTTCATCCTTCAGTTTCATCCTTTTAAAAGAATGACTCCAAGTAAAAGAACAGATTAGCTTTCAATATTGCAAGGCAACAGAATAATAGGGCCTCAGAGATTCTTCAGGAGATGTCTGGTTACAAATATGCCTCCAACATAAAAGAAGTCATGATAAGAAGAAAGATTAGCTTGCGATCCCGCAGATTGTCCAGGTGACTTTTATTTAGAGTTGAAGAAGGACAGTGCACTTTTTCTCCCACACACCAGACAGCCCTGCATGGGCCACTCCCATGGGCTGCTGCAACCCCAGTTCATCTTCACCAGGCTGGGGTCTAAACTGCTCATTCCCTCTGACCTGGAGTCTCCAGCTCTCATTCCCTCTGTCATGGGGTCTCTGCTTCTCATCGTGGGCTGCAAGGATGTCTCTTGTCTGGCATTGCTCCTTTTGTCTTTTCCTGGCTGCAAGGTCTATGTGGTCACCTCCATCTTGCCCTTCCCTTCCATCTCCCTTCTACGCACTTCCAATTCTGATCCTTAAGGTCCTGAGGTGAGTCCAAACCCCAGAGCCAGGGGAAAGTCTGAGAACTCTTTACCAGGCTTGCACTGCAACCCTCTCCCCCTGTTACCAAGCAGAAGGGGCTCCTCACTAAACCATGACAATGTATCAGACTGATGAAGAGATCAGAGTCTCACCTGACATCCATACACATGCTGCTATTCAAACCATCAGGGTATTTGAGGAGAACCATACTTTGGGAAGTCTATCTATAGTACTATGCATCAGCCAACAACACAGCCTCATCTGTTTCAAAAATTCACTCACCCCTGTACAACCTATTTCAATGAGGGACTCTTCTGTGCTTTTGCTCTCCTCACAGATACTGCAGCAAAACCCCACTGCAAACTGGAATCTAATTCTTATTGATCAGACCATCCATCTCCATCACTGAGGGATTGCTCTGAACCTCCTCAATGAGTCCAGATGCTCTCTGTATCAAATCTCTCCAGCATGGCCCTCTGACAGGCCCAGTCCAGCTGCTGCGTGGATCAAAGCCCTCTAGCATGGCTCCTTGCCCACTCCAGCTGCTCTCTGGATTAAGTAACAGCTCCTGGTCAGACCAGCAGCTCTCTCTCCTTCCTCACAGGCCAAACATGCATCATAAACTCCTGTCAGGAGCATAGTCACTGAGGTGAGAAAGAACATCTTCTCCTGGATTCTAGCAAGCCATCCCTCCAAAGACACTACGGTCATAGGAGCAAGTGTGAAGTGAAACTTTCTTTGACGAGTAATTTACTTGTCACACTTTTGTGCTCAGTCACACAGAAACGCAATTTCAGGTTGATCAACACTAGCTCCAAATTGGTGCCAAAATCCTCTGAGTAGATTAAGGAAAAAGATGTATTTAAAATCTCATGCTCACTTGCCTTATTACAGAGATTAAAAACTGCCCATACATGCCATAGATTTTCAGCCTTCTTTAGTCTGTGTTGCTTCCACTTTCTTTGTTCCAGTTGTGAGCGTACTAACAGCAGATGGGAAGTAGCTAGACTGTTCTCTGAAGTGCCCTCTGCCAGCATTTCTAGTCAATTTGACTTCATGGATTAGCACACAGAGCTGAGTGGAAGGAGATTGCAGCTCGGAAACTAGCAGGGAAAGGGAAGGAAGAGTATGAGAAGACAAGGCAGGGGGTAACCACAGACATAACACAAAACAGAGTGGAGAGAGAGTGAAAGCTACAAAACCCAAAGCAGAACATACTGCAAAACCGTGAGTGGGAAAGAAGAGAAAAAAAGCACAAAGGGAAAAAATGAGCACAGGAAAGAGAAGCAGGCTAGAAACACACAATTGCACTTAGCATTCTGCAAATGTTCCTGTTCCTTTTGTTTCACTAATTTTGACAGATGTTATAAACTCACACCTTGTGAAAGGTCTAAATTTTGAGGCAGGGAACACAAAGGTCTCTCATAGGGAACGTGTAAGGAACCTACTAATAGGGTACACTGCAATGGTTACTATGACTAACATCACTTGCATTCACATAGGGAAAGCATATGTTGTTTCAACCTCAAATTCAGCTAGGTTGGGTGAGGTGGAAGCCTCAGTAATGTTAACTGCATTGTCACCACTGACTTCAGTACAACCAGGACACCACAGTTCCCCTTAAAGACCTAATTCCCCAGTTCTTTCTAATTTTTCTCATATGTTTTTGACCACAATCTGTTAACATGCAACAATCATCAGAACTGCAATGTTAATGAGATTATAGAAAGTAAAAGAGAATTGCAAAAACATTTGCAAACTACTTCTTATATAGTAGTATCTCATGTGTGGATTACACCTCCTTCTTCTGCACTATTAGCTTTCCTAGCGTGTGAAGACTCAAGAGCACAAACCCACAGCTGTTAATGTTGAAGCCTGCATGTAAAACACTACTCGTTTCACTGCCACTTTTATCAACTATTTTCACATTAAACTTCACAGTATAAAATAACTGGTTGTAAAGCAAAGATCTACACTGATCTAAAACACCAAGACACGAGATGAAGCGAAAAGGTTCCCAAGAAATAAGACACTGCACAATGTGAAAAAAGAAAAGGCTTTGCATGTCTTGCCTTCATCCTGTGGATTTTAAAGGAAAAAAAAATCCATATTTTTAGCTAAATACACATCACAAAAACAGTAAAGACATTACTCAGCTCCACCTTCCTGGAAAGCAGAATAAAAGGTACCCGGAGCATGCCATTCAGCAAGGACTTTTCTCATTGTATGTCAACAAAGCTGCTACACACAACATTTTATTGGGCTCAAAACCAACAGAGGAGTGACAACCATCGTGAAGAGGGCCCGTGAGAGAACGATTTATTACAGTGAACGCGAACTGTCGGTTTCTCAAGCTAGTAAGTTTCTAGCGCTCTCGGGGATTAAGCTGCCAAAACAAAAGGAAGAATGAATTGGAGCGAGGGCAAATTTCTGCTTCTGTTGACCCTTCCACACGGACTCACGGTACCGGTAACTGAAGGAGGGCAGCCCGTACCTGTTCTCGGCTTGAGGAAGGGACGGCAGGGGGGACCTGAGGGCTCGGACCACTTTCGGTGTGACAGTAGCTACTCCAGCGTCCTCCTCCCAGCCCCTGCCAAGCAAGACGGGAAAACAAAGTTATCAAAACCAGCCATTAGACATCACCGGGCGTGAGCGGCGCCGGTCTCATCCCCACGAATCGTTCACACGCCGCCAACCACCAAGCCGAACCGAACCGAAACGAGCCGAGCCAGCCGGCTTCGGGGTACACCTCCCCGCGCTCCGCCGCTCCCCTCTGCCAGCAGCGGGGGGATGGCCGCGTCCCGCTCCTTCCCCACCAGCCGGCTCCAAGCTCCCCGGCCGCTTTACCTGGCGCGGAGGGGCTGCTGGCCGCCCAGGCGCAGGAGGCAGCCGCCGAACAGCAGGCTGCCCAGCGCCGCGGCCAAGGCGATGACAGCCCGCATGGTGCGCTCAGCATCGGCGCCCGCCGCACCTACGGCCGCCCCATAGTATTTAAGGGAGGCTGCGGGGAGGGGCAGGCGGCCATGGCAGCCGTAGGGTCTCTGCGCCCCGCCCCTCGCCTGCTCCGGCGGCCGCAGCCCTGCGCCGCCATCAGCGCTGCTGCCAGCGGAGCTACATGGGGCCCTGCACGGCGGCGGGGGCGATGGCGATGGCAGCGCCGAGGGGCAGCCGCTCAGCACACCGAGCTTCTCGCCCAACTTTCCCCTGCGGCGCGCTCCGGGGAAGCTGCGGGGCTGCTCGGGGTCGGGCAGGACCCGGGCAGCCGCTGTTAAGGGCTGCTCGGGGCAGCTCTCGGTAGCGGAGCCAGCGGGGCGGCTGAAATACTGTCGGAACTTGAATTAGGGGGAGGGCTGCGGTACCGGCGAGCGGCGGGACCCGTGTGCGGGACCCGTGTGCGGGACCCGTGTGCGGGACCCGTGTGCGGGACCCGTGTGCGGGGCCCGTGTGCGGGACCCGTGTGCGGGGGTTAATCCGTAGGGAAGCGCCGGAGGATGCCTGGACAGCCCTGCCTGCCCTGCACCTGGAGCTGAGAGGTCGCTGATGCTTTACTATCTCTTTACCATATAAATCGCGTTCACCGTGGTGCTTAGGTGTTTCAATAAATTGTGTTTTCAGTGGTTTTTGGTTAAAAAAAAAAAGTGTTTCTGTAGCAAGTTTGAGTCTTTGTACCTAATTGTGCTCTTAGGGTTGTTTTCACAAGGCCAGCCAAAGCTACGAGAAACTCAGCAAGATGACAAGGTACCATTAATTAGGCCCCTTTTATTGAGGCTGGGTAGCAGCAGCGCTACACCTCAGAGCATTGTTTCAGTCATGAGCCAGCTGACACTGTTTTTGCAGGTTCTTCCCTATCCTTTCTGGTTTGTGTATCCAGAAGCGTTCTCTTAAACCTTGGAGCTGTGTTTACGTTCTTAAACAATGGCTGGAAAGCCTCAAAGTAAGAGCTCTGCCGCAACTATAGAAATGAAGTAACGAGGAACTTGATGCTGTGACTGATAAGTGTTTAGATATGATGACGAGAAGCAGCAGCGTGCCTACAGTGCATCAGAGGAACAGCAGGGCACCAGCTGTGATGAGGTATGCCAGGAAATATCTAATTATTTTTTAAGGCATTTGTTAGTGCTGGGAGGAGGGAGCTGGAAGTGGTTGCTGAATGGTGTCACTGAAGGTTAGTCGCTATCTGACTTGCTGCACAGTCTTCCTGTGAGCACAGCTCAGTCGTCCTCGTGGCTTTGAAGTACTTATTTGTAACAGAGAAACAAAGCCATTGTTAAGACTTCTGAAGTCCTAAAGAAGTTTGCTATTTTGAGGTTGTTATGAATCTTGAATGTCTTGAAGGTGTTTCATCACCGTTTACAAAACACACACTTCAGCTTTAGGCCTATCCTAATAAATCCCGTTGACGTTGTGTATGAACATGTAGGAGCCAACAGTCAAGCTTTTGTACCTTAGTTACATATATGTTCACTGACTGGAAACTTCAGTCCCACTGTTACCTCTGTAAATCTGGAAAGTTCCTGCTTATGTTAGTAAATGCTATCAACTCTTTGATAACCTCCATTAAATACTCTACTTTCTAAAAATCAAAGATTTATTGTCTTAGATATTCTATTTCAGTTCAGAATGAAAGAATTACAGACCAGAAAACTATTTGGGCTTTTCCCTCGCTGGTATTTCTCTCTGCAATAGTTTTTTTCCTGTGACTCTCGGGAGTATCGCTGTTATCTAATCCATGGGAAATTTAGTGATGTCAGTGAGGACATTGTATTTCAAGGTAGGGGTCTGCTGCCAACACCAGTCTATAATATCAGTCGAGGTTTTGTTCCAAGGTCAAAAAGTTAATCTTTGTGTCATACTAAAGTTCTTGCAAAGAAAATGGGAAGATTATAAACCATATCTGCTTAAATCACACTTGGCATTTAGTACTTGTTTTTTACCTACAACTTTACAAAAATTTATTGATTGTTCTTATTGATAAAGATCACAGTATTACTAGGTGTTCTGAGCCTTAATTTCCTGGCAGAGGAGCTTAGTAGAGAGGTTAAGTGTCCTAACTAAAGGACAAGATGAGAATCGATGGTAAATCAGGATTCAAATTTAGGAATGCTGGATTCAAAGATCAAGCTGCTCTTGCCATTGTGTTGCCATGTCAGAAGCGATGCTGTCAGGTAACAATGTAGAGGGACAAAATGATAAAGGCACAGGTGCCAAAGATGCCACACAGGAAAAGACAAGGACCAAACAGGGAGACAGTGTCCTGTCCCATCTTTCCTCCTGACAGCTGGAAGGTGCTGCTTCTTGGCAGCATCCCCCAGGCTTCTGATTCCCATTAGCTTCTGAAGTCAGCAGGAGCTGATAGTTGCTGGCTTGCACAGAAGGAAGAGATCACTAATCAGCCAGGTGCTGTCATGATGGCTTTGTTGCTGAGTTCCTACAACCCTACTTATCTGCCAATGTGGAAAAGTGGAATGCAGCCTTGAGTATCGTCCCTGCATGGCTGCAGCCCCCCAGGTTGGCACAATTGCATCTTGAAAGGAGCTTGCTGGTGGTGCCTGCAGGGCTGCTGGTCACATGGAGCTAGCTTAGCCTTCTTATTTCCAGCAGCTAAATCATATTAAGGAGCAATTAATGTTAATTAAATGCTTTCCTAATGCTGCCTTCTCATCTAGGCAATGGCTGTCATAGAGATATTAGTTATTGCAAATAGGAAGGGAGATGGCTGGTGCAATTAGGAAGAAGAAAAAGGTGCTAAAGATACTCAGTGAAACTGGAGGCCCATGTTGTGGCAAAGCGTGAGAGTCCCCAGAGTGAGGTGGTGGTGTGAGACTGCTATTTTGGTGGTTTTGGTGTAGTCATTGATGTGAGTGCTTTTGGGGAAAAAAACAAAATCCGTCAGACCCCCAAAAGTGAAGCGTCTGTGTTTCAAACTGGGAGCAAGTCAGTGGCTCATTGCATTTCACAACTTCCACCCGCAGACTTGGGCAATGTGGTTTAAATAACGATAAACAACAACAACTGAGGTGCTTTGTGCCAAACTCCAAGACATCAAATTGTCCAGATCATTTGACAAAAAGAAAAATTGCAGAAACCAGTGCATTCCTGTACCCTATTAAAATAAAAAGTCAAAGCCAAACCCAGTCATCACATTGTGTGGCTGTTGTGCTATGCTTTTACAATCTTGCCTTTCATTGCAGGATTTTGTGTCCTATAACTTACAAATTAGGCTTGATTAAAATAATAATAATGGAATAACTATATTCAGCCAGCAAACAGTCTGTTGGGGACTATATAAAACTAACTGAAGTATTAGGTGTTCAAAAGCAGTTACGTGTACCCCAGTTTTGAGATGTTTATTGAGAGTATCAGTGACACATCCTGTAAGGATGTTTACTCTCAGGAGAAGGTCTAGGTGGAAGAATCAGGGCACATGGAAAATTCTTCAAGGTGTCACACTTAAAGTCGGTCTCACATCCTGTGCATAATATTGGTTTTTATTTGTCAGAGTAACACATTGTGTGTGCCTCACCAGATTCCTCTGTGTAGCTTAACCGAGTAATCGGCTTCTCTGCTTTAGCTATTGTGATCCTGCCCTATGGCAGAGAAACTTTCATTGCCAAAAATGCATCTTGTGGCATTAAGCAAGCTGGAGGCCAGTGTCTCCTGCCAATCAGTGCTGTGCCGCCAGGCACTGTGCAGGGCTTCATCCAATTAAGGGCCTGGTGGGCATTGCAGTGCCCCTGATTGCAGCACAGGCCGGTGTGTGTGCTGCCTGGGGAAGCTGAGGGGGGGGAAAGAGCATCTGAATTCTAATTAGATACAAAAGAGGCTTTTAATGCAGAAACCCTGAAAAAAAATTGCAAGTTGTTAACCCAAAGGGAGAGATTATTTGCTTCCGTTCACTCTTCTTCCTAAATGCTCCCAGCGTGACTTCTTAACATGACACCATAAGAAAGGCCACACTGGGTCAGAGTAGAACAGTGTGTTCTTCATGCAGTGCCCAACAGCAGACTCCTGGGGAAGACCTGTGCACTGATCCTTTCCCCAGGATCCTTTCTCAATGTCCAGCAATCAGCTCTCAGGAAACTGCTGAAGCAGAGCTATCAGTGTGTTTAGCTGCTTTTCATGGATTTGTCTTTCATCGCTGTGTCTAATTGCTTTTTGAAATCATGTAAACCTTTGGCATCAATGGCAGCTTGTGTCAATGTTTTCCATCCAAAACAAAATCTGTCCCGTTATGATTAGCCCAGGAATAATTTGCTAAGCAAAGTCTGTGTTATTAGGAAACTCTGGCCTCCTGTGCTAAAGGACATGAGGTGGCTGAGTATTCTTTTGCAGAGAATTTTACTACCCATCACACAAACCAGCACTGCTGTTAATACGGATTCACAGCATCCATTGCTAGAACTCAGTGTGAGTTATTACAGAGCATACTGTGAATGCAAATTAAAAATAATGCACAACACTCAGCTGAATCCTAATGGACCAATGGCACAATGTCAAAGACACTGGGAGCAAAGACTTTTAATACTAGTATTAAAACCGCCGAGCAAACAAACAAAGCCAGTAAATCAGGGTTAACAAAAGCTGTTCAAGCAACATTTACTCGTCGTAGATCAGGATGCAGACTGACAGTGCAGCTCCCAGAGGTTCTTAAAATGCCTGCACAGCTGAAGGGGGAATATGCCTCCAGGATGGCACGTACTGCAAGGGTTCTCATCAGGCACTACGGTCAATGGTTGAGGTAATTACGTCAAGCTAAACATTTCTTACCATCAGTGAGCGTGGCACAGTGCGTCCAGCTGCTTAGCTGCAGAAAAAATCCGATTTGGGATCACATGTTTGTTGAAGTCTGCATGTAAAACACTCAGCCATATAACTGAAGGGCCATAGTGAAGTTCAGAGACATTCTCAGTGATACACATGATGGGCTGCGGTGGCCAGCCAGCGCTGTTTAGGCCTGTGGGAAATCAGAGCCACAATTTAGGAAAACAAATAAATGGATGGTGCAAGCAAGTAGCAGGGATTACTTGGAAGAAGAAATCACAGAATCTTCAGGGTTGGAAGGGACTTTGAAAGAAGAACTGTTGTATGAGGGCCTAATTTTTAGATAGGAAAATTACTTATTGATTTGGATCCAGGGTGGTGGCTCCAAACTGCCTTCTTGGGAAGGGATTTCCCAGATGGGTTGTGGAGTTGCCTTCTCTGGAGACGTTTCAAACCCACCTGGAGAGTTCCTGTGTGACCTACTCTAGGTGGTCCCGCTCTGGCAGGGGAGTTGGACTGGATGATCTTTTGAGGTCCCTTCCCACCCTTGAGAATCTGTGATACGCAGACATTTTATTCCTGTTTGTACAGTAACATCTTGAGCTATTTATAAACTGGAATTAAAAACCTTTACCTCCAAAGAGAAGTACTTCAAGAGCTAGCAAGATACACAGGTCTTTGGGAAGGCTTCCAACCCTTAAGATTCTGTGATTCTGTGAACTGTGGTGTCTGAATTTTTTTTTTTTTTTTCATCCATTCTGAAGTAGTTTCTCTCTGAATTATACCAATTGGAGACTGGAGTCAAAAATGGGCCAAAGCTCAGCAGGATTCGTGCCAGTGTTTGAGAGCGCCACCTCAGCCAGCACAGCAGCATCACTGTCCTGCTACAGTCACAAAGGATAATTGTCATTCACACATTAATTAAAAATAGCAATTATTTTAAACATTGCCTCTCCATGTCAGCAAATATGCTGATATCCTGTGCCCCAGTGACAGGCCTTGCTGACCGTATTGCACTTCGGACTCATTTTGATTAGGCTCTGCACACATACTGCCATTGTCACAAAATCTATGTGCTGGGTAAGCCAAGAATCTGTCTTACGATAGCCACTTATGTATTTGTCTCCTCAATTACTGTACCACCAGAGAAAGCACATTTATTATTATCCAGTGCTTTCAAAGGCTGGGCAGGAGAGAACTGAGGTCTAGCAGAGGGGAGAACCAAACATAGCCTAGGAAAGACATAGCCTAGGAGTGCCATCTGACCAGAAGGGATCAATACATGCGCTTATATTTAGCGTTATTTTCAGTTCAGTACCTAGCTCCCAGGTGAGGCTTCTGCAGCACATGCTCATTTTCATCTTACAGATTGATTAACCTTATTTTTAACCTTGAGAGCTGTAACACCCATAGTATTTATTTAGAGACCCACTATGTGAGGAGCTGTTAGGACCCCAAAGGTACCAAGTCCACCTAATACAGTCTAAGCTTATAAAAGTGTGGTTTACATACAGCATTTATGAGTCTTCTTTATACAGCAGTCTTGGCATCACCATAGGATCTGAAGGAATCTAAAAATGTATCAGTGTTTGGGAGGAGGACCCAAAGGGGAGAGCAGGAGTGAGTGGGGGAGGACAGAAGCCCTGGGCAGCGAGAGGGTGCGTGGGGAGATGTGGGGCTCAGCTGTAGGGGACAGCCCACTGGCAGGCAAGGACCTGTGGACCTCCAAGGACTAAGGAGAGGGAGGATTAAGGCACTTTCAGCAGAGGGGAATGCTGATGCTTAAAGTACGATTATCATATGCTGGAGAGATGTGCATTTTAAATACCAGCCTTTAAAATCCTTCTCCTTTAATGGTGTGTTTGCATATTGCATGAGTATGCATTTGACCGAATAGCTGAGCACGTGCAAAAGGCGATTCTAAAGCAAGGAATCATCACTTGAAACCTGCAGCTGGAGAAAATGTATTCAGGCTTTCCAGGTGCTTGGCTGTGCTTAAAAGCAAACTGACAATTTAAGAAGTAATATTTTATTGATAAGTGTTGGGTGTGGTGGTGAAAACTGAGTGAAGCCTGCTGACAGCTGACCAGCGGGTCACACAGACAGCAGCAAGGAGATGCAGCAGCACCTCTCGCTGCTGCCCCAAACCACGCTGCCTTGATCTTCCTCAGGGAGAGAGAGATGCTGCTTCAGCCTCTGCACTGCTTTTTTCCTTCTTGTGTGACTCATTCTTCAGTATTGTACGTGGTAGAATAATTTTGGGGGGAAAAACAAAGAAAAAAACCCCCATATCTTTCCACTAGAGATGAGATTTGAGACCACAAATTCAGCCCACACTGGAGAAGTTGGAACTAGTTCTCTCTGTCAACTTCAGAAAACCAAATTATCAGCACTGAATTGAATGTTTCTGTTTCTGTGGCAAGTTAGCATCTAGCTGAGGATGAATAACACACAGTGGCAGGTATCTGAAAGAAGTGCTGTACAAGATATTTGCATGTAGTGTACTGAGCCGTGTTAAGGCAGGAACCAGTGGTCGTCAGGGGGCCTGTTTTGTGTCCAACCCAGTGATGCACATCAAGATCTGAAGCAAGATGATCTCTGAAAATTAAAGGGTGCCAAATAATTCAAAATAGTGACACATTGATTTCTTTGCTCAGACACCGTGTCATTTGTAAACCCACAGCACTGTAACTCAATTTTTTGCTCTTTAAGGACTGCTCAGTAGCCCAGTTGTAAGTACCATTTTACCCTTTCCTGACAAGTTACATTTAATGAGCACATATTTTATTTAGACTTAGAGTGCAGCACACTTGATAAACCCAGAAATACTTCAGGCTAAATAAAAGCAAGAACACATGACTATGGGAGTACCCTCCCAATGTGTCTGAATAAGGTTCTGCCAGATTTTCTATGGGAAACCCGGGAAGAGAGGCGAGCCAGGGAGCTGTCAGTGGAGCAGGGAGAATTGTGCCGGTAGGGCCCCAGTGCAAATCTAAGCCCTGGACACCAGCTGGCTGTGATCCTGAGCCTGGTGTGAAATAAGTGGCAGTGCTTTGAGCTGCCCACTTGTTTTCTCCCACAGAAGGCATCGTCCTAACCACGTCCCATGGCAGCTGTTGGAGGGGATGGCAGGGAAGGGAGCTGTGTGTTTCTTAGGCTCTGGGTGAAGAAGCACTGAGTGAACTGTGGGGTGGGCAGATGAAGATCAGATCACTTGGTTTTTTTATGATTACAGCAATCAGGCATTATTTTCTTCAGCATACAGCATCTGCACTGCCAGGTCAAAGTAATGTAACAAAACAGTGACAGAACTGCCTCTTTGGCTGTATGGATCTATTCTGTAGTCACAAGGTTAAGACTGTACAGTATTTGGAAGCTTGTTAAGTTCCTGATTCCATACTTAGTCCCTTTTCCTATATTTAAGAACAGGGACTGTTTTTGGAAATGAAGTTATAGAATCATAGAATCATTTTGGTTGGAAAAGGCCTTTAAGATCATTGAGTCCAACTGCTATATTTATATTCAGTATAAACTTAGCTTCCCATTCACATTTGGCTTCTAAATAGCCTGTAGATACTGTGTTGCCATAGGCAGGATGTGAAATGAATTAAGGATGTACAAACAAGCTGGTTTTGCCAGTTATAGGTACAAAACCTCGTAAGGATTTCTAACTTTAAAAGGAAGCTGAAATTATTCATTTTCCATGACAAATAGCAACCTTATTAGGTCTTTTTGAAAGATCTTTAAAAAACAAAGACACAGAGGTCTGCTTTTATGGGACACAACTGGGACATCGTTGCTGGGTTTCATATAATCAGATACAGTCCCATGAAATATATACATCCTCATTGGAACCATTTACCCTAGCTCTGTTTATACTTCAAGGAAAGATACTAGCTTCTAGGGAAAAATTTGTCTGATCCAAAGGTGAACATATTTAAGCTCAGATCTATTACTGCACGTATAAAAAGATACCAGAGAAACTGTTTCAGCTACAAGTGAGATACAGCCCCTTCCTTCATAATGAGAGATATTTAGGAGAATTAAAAGCATCCCTGTCCTCATCTGAAAACACAGGTTGTGTCCTTAGTTCAAATGTATTGTGCTGTGAGATGGCAGCAAGCATTTAAGTGAGCATTTCTTACATAGTCTGGTACAGAACTTCTACTGAAGACACGGGGTTGAATCAAGTCACATTTTAACATGGCCAAGCCTTGATAACTGCAGGTTTTAATTGCACCTGCATATTTCACAATGTGGAAAAAATAATTCAGAGGCTTGTACAGTGCATGCATCTATGTCCTTATTGACCTGAGTTATCCAATGCTACACTCACACTGCCCACTTCATTTTCCCCTGGAATTTGAGCCAAATTTTGCCTTTATCGTCTTTTCATGTTGAAAATAGCTGCTACAGTCTCTTCCACATCACCCTCTATCTTACAGCAGGGTGGGATTGTCAAAGCACTTACCACTGAAATCAGAGTTTTGCCACTAAATTCATTAGAGAGCAGAATTAGTTGGTAGGAACTACTCAGGAAAATCCTTTCCCAACCATCCATCGTCTGTGAAGAGCTCTGGTACCGTCAATCTGGACAGCACTGGTATGCAGAGCAGCACCGGGCTTGTTGCTCACCGGGTTTACATGAAGGAGGTCACACGGGGTGTGCCCGTGTTGGCAATTCAATTACTGAAAGCCTGTTCTCCTCGAAGTTATTCTTCCTCCAGTTATCAGAGACTTGGAAAGAATGTTGGGTAACAGATTTATTTACATTTGTGAGGAAAAAAGAACTATTTCAGGAAAGGCTAAGTGCTGTAATGTTCCAGAAAGCTGAGAGGAGCAAATCTGAGAACTACTATTCTGTCAGACTGAGCAATGTTCCTTCAAGAAAAGAAGCTGCCAGAGGTTTTATTGTACCAAGCCATAAATGTGCAAGGTGATTATAGCAGATAAAGCCCCCAAACAGAGCTCCCGGGCCCTGGCACAAAGAGTGCTGAGGTCTCAGAGCAGGGTGAGGCCCAGCCACACAGGAGGCGTTCCCAGGTGGCACGACAGCTGCAATGTCTTACTGAACAAAGAAGAGCTAAACTCCTTAAAAACAAAAAACCAGGTTGGCAACAGGATCAAAAAATCCCTTAAGCTGCAAAAAAAAAAAAAAAAAAAAAAATAAAAAGAAGAAGAAAAAGGGACAGACTTGCTTTGCAGTTCCTGGAAAATGACAGTCAAATTAAAGCAGTGCAAGAAAGCTGTTTGCAAACCCCTCCTGTGAACCTGTTTCAAGAACTTCTCTCAGTTGCATTTGAGTCATTGTATTGAGTTGCAGAAGAGGAAGTGTTAAAAGACTTTCCATCATGCAAAACATTCAGAGCTATTTTAAATTCGTGAATTCCTCTTTAAGAAGTAACTGTTATGGGGAAGGGCAACTAGTAACTCATGTAGATGGTGCTGCCTCAGGAAGCTTTGTGAGCTTGGCTGCACAAAGAAATTGTTTCGTGATTCTTCAGCCATTACCTTTTTCCTCAAAATCTATTCATTGAGGAGCCCTATTAGTTTGAAATAATATTTTTCATAGGATTTCTGCAATGCAGATGCTATTCTCAATTTGAACAAAACAGACACTCTTTGAGTAGCTGTCCAACAGCTTAGCCTATGCTTCATGTAAATTAATGGTGTATTTATACATGAACTTGGATCAGGAATGTGCCTACGATGTGGCAATGGATTATACAGCCATGGCATTAAAAAGCAAACACTTTGGTCACGAGTCAGCTTCATTGCCAGCCTTAAATTCAATTAGATTAGGGGTGATTGCCTTTCCCTGGCCAGGATTAAAATGTTAGCTGCTTTGGAGATCACAGAAATATTCCCAGGACAAAATCTGAAGAAACTGAAGGGAGCCTGTGATTTAATTATGCATCTTGTGATATGTCGTGTTTTTCCCACCGCTCAGTCACTGGAGTCATGAGATTCTGAGAAGCTGAGTTCTTTCTTTAAAAGACAAATTATCAGTCCTTGAAATTGCAGAGGAGAAAAAAAAAAAAAAGGGAAGATCCTCACTGTTAAAGAACTCACTGTCATTAAAGAACTCACTGTTAAAGAAATCAGAGAGATAAAAGATATTAGACATTTTAGAAGAATTAGTGTATTCTTATGTAGGTTTTTCCTTAGCAGCAGTAAGCAACTAATGACAAAAGACTGTACAGTTCACAGGGACCATTTTTAAACCATTTTGAACCACTTAGTCCTTAGAGGGAAGCCTCACACAGCTGAAGATCAGGCAGCAGGCTCTGTCGGAGTGGAGCTCTGGGCCTCCAGCATCCCCGCTGCAGCAGACGGCGAGCGGCACGCCTGCCAGGTAGGAGTGATCAGGCACAGCTGGAACTGGTGCTTCCTGGCAAGGACTAATATTTACAGTACTAACAACTCAATGGCAACTACCCTCAATCAACCAGCATTATGAATGTTTTCCACAGATTTCACAGCCATCTTCATACTCTGGGAGCAGATGTTTAGACCAGGCTGCCCTGAAGGTGAGAGGAGACGTGGGGAAGAGAGGCCCTAGGGCTGACACACAAACATCATCCTGATGAGTACCAGCTGGCACCAGCTTTTCACCTCTTGAATGAAACCTGGGCAACGACTATGAGACATTTAAGATTGTAACAACCACTGTGCCACCGTGGAGGCTTAAGGGTAGCCCCAATACCTCTCTCCCACCATGTCTAAGAGGAGAAGAGAATTCAGACATCTTTCTCTTAAGCTAACCCCTCAGCACTGATCTTTGGACTCTCTTGTTAAAAAAACCCTAAGGGATTTCTCTTCTAGGCATTTTTCTAAACTCCTTTTGAACTCACTTGCTACGTGGAACTGAATTCCACACTTTGGCTGGGCATTGTGTGGAAAAAAAATACTCTAATTTCATTTGCATTAACTATCTGTTAATTTCACCACGTGATCCTTACAGTGTGCAAATAGTGACTAATATTTCCTCATCTTTCACCTTCATATCATTCATTGAGTTAAACATCCTTGTCTTAATGCTTCCTACCTGATGAACTCCTTTCTATTTAATTTTATTTTTTTTACATCTGGCAGAATTCTCACAAAGTTTGGAAAAAAATGTAAAGCCAAAGCTTAGGAATAAACCCATTTTCCCCCATATCTGCTTTTAGGGCAGTTTGGCATTGTCCTCGGTAATTAATTTGCCAATACTACATGTCACGTTTGTAACAAGCTCTCTTTTGCACAAATTCAAAACACAACAACAAGGATCTGACTATCTCTCACTTGTGGCTGAATAAAAGCATTGAAAAATAGCCCAAATCAGAACAACAGAATTAAGGTTGTATAAAGGAAATAATGTTGTACAAGATTGTATCTTTTACCAGCAGAAGGAGAAAAAGGCAAAGAAATATCACTTCAAGGTTTTGTAGAAAACAACTATTTATAGGTGCTGCATATTATGTTAATTTGGCTTCTCCTGACATACAAAGGCTTCCTTTGAGAGCTTTTATAGTAAAAGAAGGAAGAAAGTGAGGGGCTCTCACAAACAGAGCTATGATAAAAGCTGCTGTCATTATAACAGATCATCAGGAAGAGAGAAGGAAATGGTGAGACGCCATCCATCACTTTGAGAAATGCTCACAAACAACTCCTGCTTAGGTAGGACTAGCTATGATATTTATGAAGAGGGATATGTTATCAGTAGAATGCCATTTTTCCTCTTTGTGGGCTGTTTACAAACCCTTCCTGATTTCTGCCAGTGTGTTTGTTATTTGCAAGAATTCATTCCAATACCTCACTCAAAACAATAAGAAAGAATTCATTTCTATTTGAGTATGAATTTAAGTGACTTATTTTCATTGTATTGAGGTCATTTTTTTTCTACTGCCTGTCTATATCCATATCTCCATATCCATATCCAACAAGCTTTTTGACATGGGAAAACAGACCAGAACTGATGAACTATTGACAGTGAATATGAATAACAGATAGCAAACAGAAAGGATCTGTGCATCATAGGTGATCTGAGCTAGGTGGACCTGCTTCTGCTGAGGGGTTGGACTAGATGATCTCCAAAGGTCCCTTCCAACCATACCACTCTATGATTCTATGAGTCTGTGTTTTCTTTGTGGATGGTTTAAAGGGGGTAGTGGCATGTTGGCCACCTCCACTCATTGCTTTATTCATAAAAAAGCAGGGTTTTTTTTTCAGGAAGAGAAAAATTAATCTTTACAAATGAATATCTGCAAAATACAAACACAACATGGATAGAGAATAAATGTCATGCTAGAAATGTTGTGTTCATAGACACTGCTTTGTGGCCAGGTTCTTTTCAATCCCACTGCAGACAGCCATCAGAGTTAACCCCTTGCACTGGGAAACAGTGCCCTCACAATGTGGAGATCCTCTAGAATTGTTCTGTTGGAGTAGCTTTACTTAAAAAGATTTTTAAAACCTCACTAGAAATAATTCACTTGGAGCTTATTATGACTTCTTACATGTATCTACATGTTTTCCCATTAGTCTGCACTAACAGTGTTAACAAGACATTCGAAATACCAGTCACTTTAGAAATGTTCAAAGAGAAGCTTGTTTCCCAGGTACATGCACAGCAGCATCAGCCACCATAAGGCTGCTTTTGGCTGCTGTTTGTGGGAATGAGGAAGGAGGCAAGAGGTGGCAGACCAGCTGATTGCCTGAAGTCCACCTAGCAGCTGCTGGGGATGGCCTGGGTGCAGGACGAAGGATTTGCCTGGGGTGAGCTGGTGTGCAGCATGGCTCCAGGCAGGGCACAAACCACAGGAGTATTCACAAGGTTTCAAAAATTAATTGCCTTGCACTCCAAAATCCATCAAGCATATCACATGTTGTGTATTGCCCACACAACACTGACATATTCTGTGGCTTAGAAGAACTGATGCCTGTGCAGGTGCTACTGGCCACAGTGGTTTTGCTAGATTGCGGGGAGATTTTGCTGTGCTATGCACTATCTGGTTTGGACTTGTCATCCCAGATGTTAGCTGAATGAGCTCACACCATCAGATCTCATCTTGTGCCAGTAAATCTCCTGCATTTAGACCAGATGAAAGGATGTATGTAAAGCAGTTTTACCATCCCTTTTAACTCTTCCTCCTAGCACTAGTCTGCAGTGAGTCTGAAGAAGTGTAAAATCGGAGGCCTCATCACTTTTCAGATCAAGGATAGAAAGTAATCGGTAGCTGCCAATTCAACAATCTACCTTGAAACATCACTATCACACTCATCTGCTTTAAGGTAGCAGATGGTACCAAGACTACAGAGTCAAAATGAATCTTTCTGGTTGTCAGCATAATTTCATGTCACCTTATTCCTCAAGGGAAGAGACAGAGAGCATCCTAATCTCCTGCATCCAGTTATTTCCATAACTCTCAAGAACAGAAATACTCTTCTACTTAATAAGTCATCAGAAGATGCCCAACCAATGTCACCTGCAGTTGGACAAGAGGAGGAGACAGCAAAAGAACCTGATCTCCTGTGATGAAACACAGATGCTTCTCCTCAGCTTTGTCCCATGCATTCAGCTTTATCAGCACCTGCCATATTCTGCTTGTGTCAGTCTCTCCTTCCTGCACTTTCAGAGGAAAGATAGATTTTCTGTTTCATTAAGTTTAGGAGAGTTTCCACCCATCAGTCTCCATCACATGCCTTGGAAGCTGGTTCTTAATGACTAATAAAACATTTCTTTGTCTAGGTTTGATGGCAGCTTTTGTGTTACATGTAATGAATTTTCCTCATTAAGAATTTAAGTCACATTACAGATTTGCTTTATCTACTTGCTATTATACTGTTATCTGAAGAATATTTCAATACAATCTGAAATGGATATAAAAAAACCACAGGCTGAGAGACAAAGGAAGTGGCTCAGATGTGAAATTTGGTAAGAATGTCTTAATTGTAAGAAGTCTTACTATATCCTGTTCCATTAAAACAACTTCTCAAGGTTTAAAAAGTTACCTAAGCCTGAATTACTTGCTGAAAAAGTCTTCTAGGTTTAAAAAGGGACATGTTCTTCCTGCAAAAGGATCTGCCTTTAATTTTTATTCTAGCATCGTTCAGAGTAGAGAGTGGTGCTGTTTAAATGAGCTTAATTCTGCTAGGGTAATTAATGAATTGATATTCTTCTACACAACTGTCTTCACCAGACTTTGTCACTGAGCCACTCTGAATTTCCAGTTGAAGCAACCAGACAGAATTGAGTTGGAAAAATCTGACATTTCCAAACGTGTCCAAGTAGGAAATGATTCAGTGATTCCAAGGAGCAGAGCCAACCGTGAAAGACCATTGGCAACATGATACATCTGAAACCCTAAGCCACCCTTTTGTTTTATGAGCTCCTAATCTTTCTGTTTTAATGTGAGGTGCTTTCCTTTTCCATAGAAAGATTTTGATCAGATGCTAGTTGCTGGGAGGAATTTGCATTGTAACTTTCTTGGGATGCCATTGGAAGGGCAGTCAGTGGTCCCTGCCCCCTGCCAACCCCACTGAATCCCAGCCAGCCCAGGACACGCTGGCAATGGACAGAGAGGCATGCATCTAAAGAAGCCAGTCAGAGACTGAGCCGGTGTCACTTTGATGATTAGACTTTGACCTTGGATTCAGAGCATTAATTTGCATTTGTCACAGAAGTGGTTGTTGAGGAGCCCCAGTCATGCAGGCTCATTTTGTAACAGTCTATTTTGCAGCATATCGAGGTATTGTATGCCCTGGGAGAACAATCAAAAGCTTGTTTTACCTAATAAGGAAGCTGCTGAGGCACATGAATAACCATACTGTTTTCCAATACATTTAACACCAATTAATTTTCCAGCTTTATGAAACAAGCTGTGGTTATTTTTTTGAGTCAGGTTCAGTGAACCAGTACTTGACTTTAAATAGAAAACTACCGACGTTGCTGGGCAGATGTGTGCAGCACTTGAAAGACCAGGGCTTCCATCACCACTGAATGACACTATCTTGTCCCCTTTGCTTGCTTCTGGCTACAGAAATATCCCCTTCCCTTGTAAGTAAATGAGGTCTTCGTTTGATACTCATGACATTTTCATTTAAGCACTTATTTACCTGCCCTGCAGAAGTTCAAGTTGCATGAAAGGAACAATGAAGTTTAATTTTACTCTTCTAATTCCTTTTCTATACAGCCTACAGGTTTCTCTGAATCAGGTACTTTGAGGTATAGAAGCTGAAGATGTGTTTGGCAGGCTGGCTGAAGAACAGCTGAGCTGTTTGCTCCTCAGATGGTTTTGTGTTGCATTCATGAAGAGTGTTCTGTAAACTACCAGTATTAATATTGAATACTTTGTTTTCTCTCTGACATCTACACATCACTCTTGGTTTCCCTATTGTCATTAATTAATCCTAATCTTCAGTCTGTCATCTAAAAATTGCTGGTGGCTTTTTCTTCTTTAAATTGCCAGTGAACTGCCAAAGAGAAGGTATCATTCTTTTGCAGTGTGCCAGGAATTTGGAGTGCCACTGAGATATTAATTCATATCCCATGACTGAAGTATAGAGCTTGGACCTCTTATTTCAAATGTATATAAGCACTTCTGGTTTTGAACTGTACTTCACACTTAAATATTCAAGTCTCTCTTTTTGATTCAGAGCTTTCCTTGCTAACAGCCACGGCATCAGTTCTGGCTCTTCACGCAAAGAGGCAGGAAGAGTGAAATTTACGCTTACTAAGAATCATGTTTCTTTTGGACCTAATGGAGCAATCTGTAGGCTCTGGTAGAGCCTGTTCTTTTGCCCACTGAACTCCCTTTTCATAACTATAGCATTAGGGACACTCAATCAGTACATGATCAGGCTGACAAATTCAGGAAGCACAATCACCTTGTTTCTGATTTGATCCAAAATGCCATCTTTATCTTTCAGGAACTTTGCAGTGCTACAGTAACAATTTCTGTAATTCATCTTATCACATCTTGCTGAGCTGGGACTAGTTAGTAGCTGGGTGAGAAAAATCACAACTACATTCAGAAATGACTACAGAAGATGATTCTGAAAATTGAGCTGGCAACATTTTTCCACCCAGCTCCCATGTACAACTGGGAAGAGTGTAAGTAAGAAATAAAGCAAAGGGCCTCTTGGACAACAGAGAGAAGTAAATATCCCAAAGGTGCTCCTAGAAAATAATGGAGAATAAATAATGGACTCAATTTCATCCTTGACTCCATTCAAGCAACATATCTTCCCTTTGTCTTATTGTTTCTAGCATTGCTATGCTTGATTAGATACATTAGTGGTGCTAGGCACCACTTTCCTGAGAACACAAGTCATGGTTCAAAGACAAAAAGTCAAGTCTTGCTTAAGTCAGTAGAAACAGCATAAATGAAAAGCTCATGTCACTTACCTTTTCATAGGCAGCTGCCTGGATCTCTGCAGTACCCAAGAGAGCACTGGTGCACTCGAGGATGGAGCTGTTGGCAGAGTGCTGTCAGGAGAGATAAGGAAAGGCATCTGTGAGGTGGCTGCAGGACCCTCACCCAAGGACTTGTACGGTCCCTTCTATTGCTGTTCCCCACAGCATGCCATATGAGCACCATCACCCTCTACCCAACACTAACATGTGCCAGCCGGGTCAGACAGCCACACACAGAGATCCTTTTCACAGCAGCAGCACAGGGTGTTGAACCCTCACCCTGAGTCCCCAGGGTCTGTGTGGGCAGAAAGGCTCTGGCACCCTATCGCTAGCATGGCCAGCAGCCAGGACAGGATTCCACACATAGGTTTAAACGTTCTTAGCATGAAAGGTGGCGTATAAGTGTCAGTCATCATGTTCGCTGTTGGCAGAAGGTTAAGTGACTCACTTTATCACCAAGGCTATTCCTAGAAAAAGAAAATGTAAGTGCCTTAGAAAGGAAGAAGGGCTCCAAGTACAAGAAATCTTATAGTCTTTATAAGGGTGTCTTAGGTATCTCAATTAAGTACAGATGAAACCCTGAGTGATTAAAGATCAGAGGAAATAGCAACAGGTTTATGTTACTGGTTGTGCAGTACAAGCCCAGGACCTAGCAGGGGCATCAGAGCCCTGCTGTGTCACAGAGCAGAGATGCAGGCACAGGCAGCCAGCGTCTGCCAGAGCTGTGGCTCTGCGCTGCTCTACAAACTGTTCAAAGCTGCACGAGAAATCAAGTCTTCAACAGCCCAAGTAGAGAACTCTGGGACAAACACTGCTTGTTTCTGATGAGTACAAAGGCACTTGTTACCAACACTTTCCTGCCTGTAGGAACGATTTCCACCCAGCTGTATTGTTTGCATTGTTAGAGAAGCTGGGAGAAGCTGCACTGCACTAGCATTTTACATTCGGAGGATATGGTTTTCAACTCAGTCACCCTGTCAACCGTGGTTTTGTTTGTTTTGTGGAGTGACCTCAGGGTGCACAAGATGGATTGCTGTAGAATTAAATTCAATCAGAAAAACTGCTTCTGGACTGTACCTAATGTGCTCTGGCCACTAGCAGCATTAGGAACCTCCTCCCCTCCCCGCCCCCCCGCCCCAAATAGCGTGGACATCGGATCCTCAGAGCCAACTGTTTCACTCCACAGATCTACTCCTGTTGCAGGGCACTACTTGCTGGTGTGAAAATCCATTCAGACACTCCAGCCAGGCTCATGCTGATTTATGCCACTGCTGATCTGGTCAGCAATATGGGGTTCTCTGCTACTTCCCATTCACTTGGAACACGTCAGCTGACACATCTTCAGCCTCGAGCTGTAAACTTGAGTTGTAAACTTCAAAATCTGTAGACTAAACTCACAGATTGTAAGTCATGGTGTTCAAGTATTCCTCCTCATGTGCTACCCCACAGCCTCCAGCTCCTTCCTTCGTGGTTCCCCACAACCTTTCCTTCTCAATTCTTTACACTGGTGGATGAACTCAGCCCTATTCCTTCTCAAGATATAATTTGAAATCATACAATGAAAGTATAGAGAAGATAAAATCCACTGGGTTAGCAGGCTTGAGAGAAGTCACTAATGATTCAGAAGGCATCCTGGATATTGCTCAACAATTATTTAACCTGTTTCAGTTAGTCTACATATTGCAGATATGTTTCTATCTTCTCCCCCGCATTTTCATTTTCTCCAGAACGAACACACTCAGGTTTCCTGAGATCTGAGGACTGGCCAAAAGCCCATGTTCAAAAAGTGCCCAATTTCAGACAGAAGAAAGCCATCAAGATAATATATGGACTTGAAAACTCAGCCGTAAGCACCTGTTCATCTCTTCAGAGATGAACTTCAGTTGAGTGTATCTTGCTTCTAAAATTGTCCTGGCACTACTGGGAATGTTGGCTCAGAGTAGAGGAAACGAGCAAACCCAGCAGCTCTGCCAGACTCAGCGCTACAAACGCTGAGCGTACAGGGAGCAGAGGGAAGACTTATTATTCACCTCACAGTCACTGTGAATTTGACTGTCATATTTCATTTTCCATGATATTATAGTCAAACAGAGGAGGGATGGGATGGGTTGGAAAGAATTTTCATGTCTTAATTAAGGGGTTTATATTGTTCATGAATAAGGACAAAGTTTTCAGATGTGGACAAGTCGTAGTCACTACAATGAGGAGGGAGTTTTGCTATCAGGTAAGATCTCCATGCTGCTCCAAATTTCTTTGCTGCTGCTGCCCCTCAAAATGCTCTCCAGTTAAGGAGATGCTAAAAGGACAAAGATACGAAGACAAAAATAAGTAATTTGCTAAACAGGAAACATGTTAAAATTATGCTCAGGGAACCAGAACAAAGATCCCTGACCTACAATAATATGACTCAAGCTGCTTCTGAGATTTCCAGTAGCAGAAAGAAGGCAAGAACCCATCCTTGCCTAAGAAAGCTGTTGAGTGCTTTACAAGGCACCTAACATATTGCTTCCCTTGATGAAACTCAGATTTAAAAACCAACCAACTAAACAGGTAGGGCAATACAGTTGTGAAGCTGTTTATCCAAGAGGAGAGAGCTATTTGCCTGAAGCCTGTGATCCACATCCAGGACTGTTTGCAAAGGCTATGAATTCAGAAATCCCTAAAAATCGTTGCCAGCTTCACAGAATTGTGGTGTCTACTTTTCACTGAACTCTTGGCTTGATGAAAATCATTTTTGCTCCTTGGAATTGGAAGCTGAACTTTTTTTTCCATGACAAGGTTTGCTTCTGAAGTGAGCAGCTAGATTCTCCAATGGAAATTGGTGCAGCTTTGTCAATGTCAAGGGAAGATCTAACCCTCTGCTTCAGCAGGCTGGAGGATGGGACATAAGAAGATTCCTGATTGAAAAATGTAGCTTCGCTAGAAGGCTGGTAAACAAAATCTGTTTGTTCAGGTTTTATTATAGAACAGCACAGCCACATGAAAGATGCAACACATCTTTGCTTTGTGCATTGATCTATCAGTTGAGAAAGGGTTCAGATGCGGCCAGGAGGAAGAGCAGGTTTATGTCTTCTTTCAAAGTGCTTTTGTTGTCTCAGTTCACTATTCTTAGAGCATCTCTGGGCCCAGAGCCTTTTCAAGTCACTTTTATTATTACTGTCACTTGCTGATCATCCCAGCTCCCTCCCTCCCATTCACTCCCAGGTACATCCTGCTGCTGCTATTGTGGTCAGCTATTGGAAAAAACGAAACCAAACTAAACAGTTCTCCTCCCAGACACGTTATCCTCCAGATTTCACCTATACAAGCTGCCTTTCACAGCAATAAATTTCTTCATCTCTTTCTGTTACAGCTGCAGAGCCTTTGGCAAGTCCCTATGTCTGCTGCTTGGTGTGGAACACCTTCAAAATAGCTGTGATTCTTAACTGGGATAATAACTGTTGGTCTCTTTCATCTCTGTTGTCTCAAGTCTTTCACTAACAGCCTTTCCAATGGTTATTTATTGCTGCCAACTACACACTAGTCACTAGTCAGGTTCATCGTGCAAATGCACAAGAGCACATTTTGGGAGCAGCTATTAGCGGTGCAATTTTTCTTGAGTTAACATGAGTTCTGCTTAACTCTTGCACAAATGTGTCCATCCCCCACTGGAACATAAGAAGCATGAATCTCCAGAAGCACAGATCCTCTTCACAATCACCCTACAGCCTGTATGTGTCATGCACGTGAGGTCAGGGGGCCATGACAGGGACTGTGCCAGCTTGGAGCAATCCTGTCAGGTAGCTGATGTGCAGGCAGGCTGAGAGTGAGCTACATGGATTCCCCTCCCTCCCTTCCTCCCTGCTGTACCATTTCTTCACATTGTCTTTATTTTTACCTTTTGTTGTAATAATGACTCACTGTGCTTAAAAGCTTTAACTGTGAATTCTCAAAAAGCTTCTAAACCAAAGAATACTCCTTGATGCAAAGAGTGAGAGAATAAACAAAAGTAGAGTCAAAAATAGAGAGAACACTTTAGAAAAAGAAAGAAGTAGTGAATAAAGCATTTTGTGGTGAACCAATCAAAACTGTATCAGATGGGGAAAATGCTCAAGTGACCATTATGTTTTCTGGGAAGGCAAAAGAAAAGAAGACACTGAGGTGGGTCTTTTTAAAAATATTGCTAGGAGACAGGCATTAGTTTTTCATCTGTTCAGGTTTGCATAGGGAATGCTGAAGTCTGAGCCAGTGATCAGGCATCACAAAAGATACTGATGGGGTATATCACATCTAGGAGGTAAGAAGTACTCTTGAAAAGCATCAGCTTTAAAAGAGGAATCAATCAGAGGGCAAAAACTTCTGAGCCATGTGCAGCAGATCTGTAACTTGTCTTAACTAAAAATACAGCATATACTGTTGTTATAATCACGATGTCAGAATAAATTGTAATGGGGATCAGATATCAAAATCAAGAAGGAAAAAAAATTAATAAATAGTCCTGATTTAACCTCTGAAAAAGCAGAGATTATTTAGCACTAGCAAAACAGAACCAGATCTGATTGCAAAAGTTAGAAGGAAGAGGAGACAGGATTGCAGTACAGAGGGTAACCAAACCCTGAAGGATAAGGGAAAATCAAGGAATTCCAGGATTTCTGCAGGCAAAGGCTGAAAATCATTGTCAATGTGCACCTGTGCCTGCAGCAATCTGAAAAATCATGCCAGATGTGTGTGTTTTAAGCTTCCAGACTTTGGCCCAGAACTATTATATTTGTAAGGAAAACCACTTTGCAAAAGCTTGCAGAGCAGGATTTAATGTACCTGTAAAGATAGAAAGAATCATTCACAGTCCATATGGTAAAAACTAATTCTTCAAAAGGAATGATGTGAGCAGAACATCATCCTGAATACTGGAACCCCTGTTAAGTTTGTACCAGCTTGATACTGGCTTTTGAGCTGATCTGAGATCTCAAAGAGGAAACCTTGTACTGCTGAGCGCAGACACGCTGAGCAGAGACAGAAAGGCTGCCATGGTGGGTGTTCAAGAGCTCCCTGCAAAAGGGCAATAACATCCTGAAAGCTCATTTTTATGGAATGGACCTACTGCATCTGTTCTAAGGTGAAAAACAGGTCAAATACCCAGGCTCGTTAAAAAGTAAAAGAATCCATGAAAGCAGAAAGCAAACACACAGATAAAAAGAATGATGGGCACAATAAAGGTCTAGAAATGGCAAATGAAAAGTTTCATTCTGAGCAAGCAGACAAAGGACAGAAGTGAAAGAACAAAAAATGCCTTTGCCATTAAAAATGTAAAGACAAGAGTCTCATGTTTTATGCAGAGTGTTCAATATAGCATGAAATTAACTTATTTATGATCACTATATATACACCATACCTGGATTATTGTTCCCTCTATTTAGTACTGTGGCAATGCAAGACGCATAATCTCATACTTACCTATTGCAAGGGCTCCACATACTGTGTATGATCATGGTAAATAATGCAGTACCACATGATTATGATAATTTCAGATGCTTTTCAAGGTAAGGTAAAACACAATCTAAAGCCTTCTGGGGAAACAGTACTGAAATTGCCAAAAGGATTCTTGAAAAGAACAGTGGGTAAAGCCCTACCAGATTGCAGTGTGGTACTTGTGGGACTGTGGCTTCTTGTTTAACAGACACTACACTTCTCTACCTAGCAACTGGTCTTAAAAGCAGGGGACTAAAAATCCTCAAAATACCATGAGAAAATGACTGATCAAACAGAAAATGTACATCACAAAAGCCTTTGTAGTCATGGGAAGATTACTTTATATACAGGTATGACAGTGAGGAACCTCTTGTGAAGCTGTTTCTTACCCCAGTGTAGTGATTTCTGAGTAATAAGACACACAACTAGAAAAAGAAAACAGATGAGTTCCTTTCAGAGACTTTCAGAAGTGTGCCAAAACCATGGAGACTCAAGCAGATGGGCTGAGTTGATAGGACAGGCCAGAGCGTGAGAACTGAGCAGAGCAGCACAGGGAATGAAGGGAGTATGTCAGGGACATACACACTCAAGAATACCCACCCAAGACTAACTCAAAGACTGAGGAAGTTTATTAGCCAAGATATTGACAGGCATGTACTGATTTTAAGCAGTTGTTCAGGTTGGTTATAAGCAGCCTGACAAGTAGGGGGACACGGTTCTTCTGCCTTTCCTACAGACTTTTCATCTTGGATACAGATCCTCTTTCCATTTTGAACTCATGTTGTGCATCTCACCAAATTTCCACTGTTGACCTTTCCATACTTCCTGTGATAAACTGCTTAGAGGAACAGCCTTTCTGTACTTTTTTTTTTCTCTCATTAAGATGCTTAAGTAGACTCATTAAGAATAGCATTTGGACAATACCCAGACAGCAGAGATGACCTCTTTCCTGTTAGCTAAACACAAGTGCAGCCAGAGTGCAATTTTCTTTAGACTTGGAAGTGTTTCAGGGGGATGCCAAGAGGATTTGGCAATAGGAAATTGGGGATGTCAGAAAAGGATGCTGCAGGTGAAGGCAAGCCAAATATTTACGCTAGTTTCTGAACATTGTGTGCATCTGCCTCTCTCAAATTCTCCTGCTCCTTCTTCAACTTCTAAAAGTTCACAGTATTTCCAATGTTATGAGTGATAAGGAATGACATGTGCAGAACAGTTAGTTTTAGCTTGGATTTCTATGGATTTTTATTCACTCAGCACTTCCCCACACAGCCAGCTATTCCCTATTGCCTTTCTGCCTCAGAAGCCCGAGTTTCTGCTCTTACATTCCTGAAATCTGTGTTGTTGTTTTTTTTTTATCTCCTAGGTACCAGCTAGAGAGAGGCAGCAGGGTGCAGGGGTTTGGCCAGAGCTTGTGGATGCTGATCAAGCACACAGCGTGTGCCCCCTGGATCAGCCAGCACTAAGTCAGGCAGTGTAGGTACCTGCCTAGCTGCTGCTGCTGTCTCTTTTATGGTGACACTCACTTGGCTTTTCCTTCTCTATCCAAACAACAATTTTCTAAATAACTCCCTCAACTTAGGAATACAATGTCTTTGAACATTTCTGCCTCTTTAATGTGGCTGAAATTCACAACCAGGTTGAAAAGCTATTGGAGGGAGGGGGCAGGAACAAGCACGAACTGAAAGTACAGTCACATATGCATCACACCTTAGGAAGCCTCTAATTGATGCAGGGCTTTTAACTTGCTCACACACCAACTTTTCAAAAACAGGGGATTGACTTCCCCTTTTAGAGATCATCTGCAATGATGACTGCCTGTCCTCCACGATTGTTCAAAAATGGTGGAGAATGGTTTAGTAACCACCTCAGGCAGCTACCTCAGCATTCTCAGATGCATCCCGTCAGTTCCCATTGGTTTGTGAGTATTAAGCTTGTCCAACAAGTCTTTAACCTCTTTCTTATCCACCAAGGGAAGGTCTTCTGTTGTCCAGATTGTGTACTGTGGATATAGGAGACCTTTATTCCTACTACCTGTAGGAATACTATTTGCAGAGCCAGGTACAGTATGTTATCTTTACAGCCAAATAGGCCATAACTACAATTAGATGTCTACAAAAGGTTAAATGAACTGACCCCTCCAAGTGCCCCTTTCTCTCTCCTCTCTCTAAAGGGAAACCTGGGTACCTACCCTGACTGCAGACATCTGCAGCATAAAAATCTCAAGTCAGGTGAAAGGAAGCTCATCACCTTAATGTCCAGCCAGTAACTTCCTTTTCATTTTATTGCCAAGCAGCAATATTCTCAAACAGAAAAAGACAGGTAAACATAAAACAA
This sequence comes from Urocolius indicus, assembly GCA_013401255.1. Taxonomy (NCBI): domain Eukaryota; kingdom Metazoa; phylum Chordata; class Aves; order Coliiformes; family Coliidae; genus Urocolius; species Urocolius indicus. Next base: position 244,792 of record WBNH01002689.1, on the reverse strand, counting down.
CATGCCAAGATAACTTGAAAGCACAATCTTCCTCTAAAATGCACGTGTGCCAAATAAATCTGTCCTCTTGGTGACAAAGTTGTCAGCATTATCTTGGCAGGATGCTATCATTCCGCTTGCAACTGCTGAAGTTCCAGTGGAGTAAGAGAACTGCACTTCATTAAAATCCATTTCTCAGTACAACCACTGCCAACAGCATGAGCTGTCTCTGCAATTAAAAAAATGTAAAATGATCCCCTGCAGAGAAGAGTACAGTAGCAATGAAGGGAACAGAGTCAAGTCCAACCCTAAGCCAGCAAATAATTTTCTTTTTACAGCTTCCCAGAAAGGACTTGGCAGGGAACATGAGCAGACAACAGAGCACAGTAAATTGGTGAAGGCTTTATTGTGAACCTACTTCTTTGTTATGCTGAAATGCATTGCACTGAACTGTACTCCACAAAAATAGGTATTGCATTTATATATGGATGTATGTACATAGACATGAACATGACTATATATGAATGCACATCTTTCCTTCAAACATGAGTACTCTGTAAATAGCTTAAAGCTTGGAGAAGTGACTGCTGTCAAGAGTGACCATTTCTGCCTCTTTCCCTCATAGAGGGAGCATTACCAGCTAGTCACTGACACTGCTTACCATGACAAACTCTGAAGTTCAGTTCCACAGTATGTTTTTCTGCTGGATTCTCATTATCACATACTCTGATCTGCCTTAGGCAGCTATTAAACCCCTTGTCGAGTCACAGCTTACATCTTGATTGTGAATCATATCTTCTTTTAGCCCAAATTACCTCTGCCTTTCAATATTCTGAAATAGATACTGTACAACTAAAGCATTTTAAAAGCATTAATTGACACCTACAGCAATAACTTATTTTGTTGTTTCGTGTCAGAAAAAGCTATTTGTCTGCAGATATTGTATTATTACTACTGTTTTTAGTGCCCCCTTTAGTGTTATGTCCAATAAACAGCATCAATCCTTTGTGAAGACAATATAATGTTTTCAGTGTCAGAAGGGACTTGCACATAATGGAGAAGACAAACTGTCTTTGCCATAGCCCTAAACCAAGTACAGCCTAGTACAATGAAATGAGAGTGGCTGAATTTCTTGCAGTTTCCAAAGAATGATCTAGAGCAGAGTAGTTTAGAAAACTTAAAACAGAGGAAAGAAAAATGCAGGTGATGTGGTTGATAAATATGAAGGGCTGTATATCAGTTGGTATAAACCAGCAGCTTAACTTTCATGGCACTAGACAAATTCTCAGCAAATGACCATCTGGTCCACTTCAAGTGTCACAAAAGTCTGGGAAACATGGAAACCTCTCAGTTTATCCCAGATATGTAAGATCAGCATTTATACTACCTATACTATTTTACTGGGTACTGTTGATAAATGCTACATTCCTACTCTTAAGCAGCTCTTGCTGTCACTTCATGCTTTGTTCACTCTGCCAATTTCTTGTCTGTCACAACATTAAGCCTCTTTCTAAGCTTTTGAGAACAAAATATGGTTCTTTCAGCCAGCTGCACTTCCAAGAGAGCACAGTGGTAAAAAAACAAGAGATGGGTGAACTCTTAGAACAGGGATTATTTTAACTCCATCTACACTCCCAGACTGAAAGTGATGAACCACCGCAAGAGTCCAGATTCACAGCAGTGGTTGAGTTTCCTTTGAAGACCCATCTCTCCTATCAGAAGGGGGTTTGAGGCTACCAAAATCTGAAGCCAATCCTCTTGGCTCCTCCCTCCTTTCAGAACAGATCACCTCAGCAGAGGTGGATCTCAAATTGCTGGATTGCCAGCAAAACTCTTGACTTCTTCAGGGATCTTCAAAATCTTTATGGAAGTGGCTGCTTAGGTGTTTCAGGTGGATCCTGGGGAACCTTCTCACTGCAGAGCTGAGGTGAATAAGGGTTAACCTCCTCATGTAGAGAACAAATCAACCACTCTTCTGGAGGTATGCAGTAGGAACACAGGCATGGCTGCTCACAGGAGAAGGAATCAGCTGGTTCCTAGAAAGCTCCTGACACTCTTCTCCAAATTCAAAGTCAAAGGTATCAGGAATGAAAATAACTGCTACAACATGTCAGAAAACATTCCCATCCTATTGCTTATATGGGAAAGAAACAGATTAATTCAGGATAAAAGATTACGAAGTGTGAGTGACACAGAATGATAAAATTGATGTAACAGCATCTCATTGAATGAGACCACATTTTCCTCAAGTAAGAGATTAAGAATCTTTAGTGCCCTTCTCCTCCAGGACCATTCCCCTCTTGTTTTTGCAAGGCAGAGGATCCAGGAAATCTTCCCTCTAGATTTACTGTCCATGCATGAAGCAACTGAGGGCTGCTCCTTTCCATCCCTTGCTGTTGTGGCTACTTCTCAGTGCCCTGGCCTGGCAGCCTTCACGCTAGATTGCTCTTTCCACAGCTCTGGTGCCCCTCAGGCCTGACCCTGGCAGCTGCCTGCCTCCCCACCTACTGACCCTGTTCTGCTAGGGCTGCAGACCTCCATACCATCTGTCTTGGCCTGGAAGCCTCTGCTGGCTGGGCAAGTCAATACAGCTTTTCATTCACCTTCTTCCTCCCTGCTCCCTACACCCACATCCTCAGTCTCAGGACTTGTGAGCTAGCCATAAAAATAATGGATTTTTTGGACAGAAAATAGCATTTTTACAGTATCAGAATATTCAGGAAAAGGTTTGATCTAGAACTGGTTCAGAGCAAAATCCTTCACTGATTCCAACTTTGTTTTTCTGAAACCCTTGTTTCAAAAGGAGTGCTGATATTTCCAGCATTTGCCAAATTAGAAGAGAAAAATATCACCATTTCCCTTGGACTACATATTCAAATATTGAACTGTTCTTTTTAGAAAAGCCCTTCAAGCTTCAAATTTGTAAAAGTCACCATAATGCCATTGAGACATGGCAGCAGAGGATCTGGTCTCATCATCTAGATCTCCAAAGCTACTGTGAACTACAAGCCTATGTCTGTGACAGCTGTGACATTTTAAAACTCAGCCTCTTAAAGGCTTTTCTAAATTGTCACATCCTTCCCATGCTTCATCTCAAAATGTACCATTTGCAGATGAAATCTCTTGGTAAAGAGTACACCTCAGGAACAACAGCTATTTCCAGCTCAGCGTATTACATAGTAGTTATTTCTACGCTTCCCAGGGGAGAGAAGTTGCAATGGGAAATGACACTGGTTAGCTCTAAGGGCATTTGCTACTGCAGTAAGAGCCGTAACTCTCTTCCTGTGGTTTCTGAAAGAGAAATCCTGCCATAATAGCTTGACTGCAACTGACTTTAAAACATGCCAAGTTATCTTATTTAACATACACCTGTTACAGGTCTTGGAGTTTTTAGTAAATAATGTAACCCCTTTAGGTTTCCAGGTTTCACTGTAGGTCTCACAGCTTTGAAATGATGCATTTATTGATCAAAAAAGCTCCTGTACTTACCATTATCTAGACAAAAGTAACATCCTGTCTCAACTAAAGGAAGTACTAGGTAATATTACCTAGGCTCTGAACATTTTTGGGTACAATGGTCAAAGCCTCCCAAAGAGATCATCACTGGAAGGATGCTATGGGCCTGTAATGGGAGGATAAACGAATAACAGAAAGGTTAAAGACCCATGAAAGGTAGAAATCTTAGTATTGGCAAAAGGCACCTTGAAGGTTTAAGCATCATTTCTGAAGTGAAGCACAGGTAGGCATCTTAAAGAAAAAGACAATCCCAACATGCCTTGGGGAAAAAAGGGCTTGTGAATGGCTTCTCAACAAAGACTTACAAAAAAACCCCAAATCTGTCCAGATTCCCTCAAAATTGTTTCACAGTCAGGAAACTTTAGGACCACTATTAGTGACCACTATTAGTTTTTCTCTTCCTCGGAACTGCTGGTCTGACTTTCCTCCCGCAATTGCCACAAAAGATTGCAGTAAAGAAGGACAAGTCCCATATTTTAAGCCTGCTGGTCCACCTGTATACCTTGTACTTCTCTTTCATACATATTTTGTGTAATGAGACTTCAGAGCACAGATTAGAAGATATAGGCTATGCTGGAAGAGATGACATCAGAAAGATAGGAGACAAGACTAAATTAGCTGTCAAAACTACTTACAGAGGATACCCATAACCCTGAATAGATTTACTTCTGCTGCTTGAAACATTTGTGTTCTCAAGGTGGAATCACATCAGTCTAAGCTGCTCTTTCTTCCAAGAAACTCTTGACATCTCAGAACTAAACTACTTTGAAACACTGGAGGAAGGTTTGATTCTTTTAACACGTAGAAAGCAGCACCTGTAAACTGTGCGATTGTGGGCACATGGTGTGCTCTGAGATGAAAAACAAGAGCAGATGTATAAATGGTACCACACATCAGTGAAGCACGTCTCATGTGTCTTCTCAATACCAAGGGCTAAATAGCAAGCTTGTTCCAGTCATAAACACAGCAGCCCTCCAGGCGTGACTGACTCAGAAACACAGTCTCCTTTTCAGTTCTCTTAACATATATCTTACATACTACCCTCCCTACATGGCTGAAGCAACTCACTCCTCATCTAACAAAATATTAGCTCCTTGTTGCTCTTGGAAGGTTTTCTGTCTTCTGCTCTCCAATACTTCATGGATCATAGGAAGGTGATTGAGTTATCTCCAACTTAGTGCTGTTAAACAGCTCAGGGATTGTACCAGGCATTCAAAGGAGCTGGGGAATGAAACAAGAGAACTAATAAAGACCTAATGTTATTTACAAGAGGTGTTGTGATTGTTCTCCCTCTGTCAGTGGCCTGCACAGACCAGAAAGAAGCAAGACAAAAAGAGAATCCTTAAAGACTGTAATGAATTGAGAAAAACATTCTGAAGTATAATGCTTACTCCAGACTACAGTGAAATCACCGTATCTTTCCCACACACATTTGCAGCTAAGAGTTAAAGCTAATGACCAAAGAAGTGTACTACAAACCTGCCATAAACTCAAGGAACTCACACATATACCAACTGCAAAAGCTCACTGACTTCATATTCAGTAGGTAATGACATAATTATCTCTTAAATAATATACAGACAGGAACAAACTGAACCCCAAAACCTGTTCATATGTAACAGACATTACTCAGGAGATAATCACATTCAAGCAAAATATTAGTGTTTAATATTTTGTCTTCATCCTGCAGTTATTGGTAGAAGGAAATTATTTCCCAAGAATGTAGCCACTGCCCTGATTTAGGAATATCACTACACAGAGTTCTTTCAGCTGCAGACTGGGGACTGCTGCTGCTCTGTAAATTAGCAGAGCTCTGAGACAAAATCATCTACACCATCTACTTTCTCACACAGCAAAAAGAATTGTGGGAAAAGGATAATTTAAAAAGCAGCTTAATTTTGGTCTCATGGCAAATAAAAAATATCATGACAACACTGCCTAACATGGCTCTTCATAGAAGACAACCTTTCCATTTCAGAGAGCTGAGAAACAGACACACCTTCTGTTTTTTTGGAAACCCAAGTTTCACACGACAGTAACACATTTCTATCAGTAACTACTTAAACGTATTGATTTTTAGAAGAAACCCTTCTCTATCAAGTATGAACACAGTGAAATTGACAACAGAATAGACAAGTGCAGACATTGCCTATAGATCACACAGAGCTGAACAGCCAGACCCAAGATTTGTGTTACTCTAAGAAAAGTTCTGCTTTCTTCCTGTTAACCCTAAGATATTAATATCTTCTTAAAGACTCAGTACCAGCATATTTAGCACCTGGACATTGTTCTTTAGATTTCCAGCTACTTTTCAACCATTGTCTTTATTGTAGTAAGCACAGGTAACTAAATCCTCAGCTGATTTAAATGATTATTTCTTCTTAAGAGTATGAAAACATTCAGAAGTGTTTCTATCTCAGGAACTCTTCCATAAATTTTCTATTTAGGAATTATTTCCGGGGTCTTTTTTTTTTTTTTCTTGAGAGAGAGAATCTTTTGTTAAGAGTTATCTGGGTATGATGTAGAGACTTGAGAACAGAATCAAGGCCCAGCCAGAGATGATCACTGTAAAATGTTCCTTCTGACAAGAATTGTTATTCTTAGCCACATCATCTCATTTTTAATAAAAACAAGAGTAATGTTAAATACTTGGCTTTCAGCGGCCTTCAAGTGTTGGCTGCAAGATGCACACATCTGTTTTGTCACCAGGTGAATCAATCCCAGTCTTAATGGTCTTCTCAGATTTAATTTACACAATAAATAGTTATCTGTAGCCTTCAGTACTCAGTTTCTTTCCTTCCTAAGTTGAAAGTCTGCTCTACAGTGCAATGCAACTTCATATGTGATCAATTAAGTACAAAATCTGACTTCACACCTAGAATTCTCTTCAGAGTGCAAGAGAGTGGTTGGCAGGTGAAGCAGTACAGCCATCTGAAGCTTTTCTTGCTCATCATTTGCAATTTGTTCTACTGACTCTGGAACAGCCACTTAAGGGCAGGCAAAGTGCCATTTTAAATGAGTGTGATTTGAGCACAGGCTGGCGAGATACTACATGTGAAAATCAAAGTTGCTCAGTGACAGCAACATTCCAAGCTAGGAATGTCCAAGCAGCTGGCAGGGCTGATCTACCCTGCCTATTTTTAATGGGATACGTCACTGGGCTTAGATAAATTTCAGAAACCAAAGATATTTCTGCAGATACGTGAAGGGAGTTTCTATGGCTGCTGAGTTCAGATGAGTTTAATGCAGCAGCAGCGTAAGGCTGAAGAGGACCCAGTCTTCCAGCACGTTGCAGAGGAAGCAGTGCTGGGTGCAGTTGCACTGCAAAGTTGGGAGAACTGCCATGCAGTAGCTAAGGGGCCACAAGCATGTGCTCTCTCCCAGACACTGGTAACAAGGAGGCTACGGGTTACTCTTGTCCTGGTAAACCCAGACTTATGCAGAACACCTAACTGCTTGTGTCCCATCATATTCCTGTTGAGATCACTGAATACTCTTCCATTAGTTCCTATAGAAATCTGGCTGCTTGGTGGAAACTTTGGTAGAGAGCCAGGACAAGTAAATCCTGTCCTGTAAATTTAGATCAGAAGACTACTTCTGTGACTTTCAGATTAGGAGGCCTACATCTCCATGATAATACATCTGACTAACAGGATTTAGCCTTTGTGGGCAGTTAAGCTCCTTGGGGTTACAGCCACTTGATTTCTAATTCAAAAGGAGGTTTGAACGCTCACAAATTGCTTTATCAAACTGTCACGGCAACAAAATCTTCATAGCTGCAATGTCATTGTTAGTCATGTAGTAAAGGACAGCCAGAGGATGTTCACTCCCTCCACCCCCCTTCAAAGGTTAACACCACAAAAAAACTCCCGTTCCAAAACACTGAAATATCCAATATTGTGACACCTATTTCAGGACCACTATAATGCAATTGTCTTCATACATGCTGACATATGTTATACATTCTCTTTAATGCCCTCTTATTTTGACAAGAACTTGTTTTATAAACTTGTTTTATAAACCATTACTACACTTTCTTATTTTCATGGCATATATTTTAATAAATATAAAAAGGAAGGCTGGCTAATAGTAAAAATGTTACAGGGGACCTCAAGATTAATTTGTGAAGTAATTCCAGATAAAATAGCACAGTATCTGTAAACAGACACAAGTCTTGTGTAATATGTTGAACATTTGGATGAACTGACTTCTACATGCCACAGTAACAATAAAATCAAATAGAACACAGTTTAGAACATGTCTTTTAATTGATGATTAATTTCTACAGCGCTACAGTATGAACAATCTCTGAAACAAATATCTGAATCTATAGCTCAATAAATCTTATAATCTCTGCAAATAAATAATTTAGTAAAAGTTTCATATTGTGGTTTTTCCTGTCTGTGTAAACAGCTAATGATAATGCATGTCAGGAAAAAATAACAATAAGGAGCAGCTGTGGTGCATTTACATTATTAAGGATCTTCCAGTACAATTCTACACACCACACGCTTAGAGAAGTATTTCTTACTTACATTGTTACAAAGCCATCAAGTGAAAGGACATAAAATACATTCAAGACTGAACAGAGAAGCAAGAGAGCTGGGAATAGAAAGACAACATGTTTCAGTTGATACAACATGACACAAAGTATTGTACGACTTAGAAATCGAAAGCTACTACCAGTTGCAGGCCTGAACTTGACAGCAAGTTCTTACTGGAGGGACAGTTACCTAACATTCAGGTTCTCTGTCTCAGTGCAGCCTGTCTGCTTGTCAGACTGACTCACTTTTGTGATCTATAAGTTCACAGGGCAGATCTTCTCAAAGTGGTACCTCATAAAGGTGAATCATGTACTGATATCTGTAAAGCCTTCAGTCCTACTGAAGTCACCCAAGACCCCCAGAATGGCATCTGTGGTGCACAGAACCAGCCTGAACCAAGAGTACCACCCACTACCAAGGTGTGCTGTCACAAAAGCAAGGTTAAGAAGCTATCCTTGGCAAATACTTTAGCAGCCTTGCAAAGCTTAACCAGGCACTAAGAACACTGTAACTCACTTGAGCAAGAGAACACAGAGCTTTGCAGAAACACGAGGTGTTTGATTCTTAAACAGTCATTGCCACAAATACGGGAGAAAACATGTTAATGGGCTGCAGTTGATCATCTATAAAAAAGGTTATGTTCAGTATGGATTTAAACTGTAAACTAATAATAAATAACACAGTAATTTCTGAGCACATTTTAAAACACACATTGTGAAATAAAATTTAATTTTCTGAAAAGCTTTTGACCTTTTTGTTCAAAGACACAATTAACCAATCCAGGCCAGTTTCCTGCCTGAAAATGGTGAGTTTTTTAAGCCCTCGAGCCCAGTGCAGAACACTCATTTGTACAAACTTTCCATTCTTTTTTTTTCCCCCAAAGGCAGATTAAGGACGAGATGAATTCACAAAAACTATTAATGCAGCAAGTACCTTAAATTGTAACTTGCTGTAATGGTTGCAATTTCTTTTCATTCTATTTTATTTGGTAATCATATAAACATCCAAATATCCACTAAAGTAAGTTGCTTGCAAAGGCTGCAAGTACCACAGCCAGAGCAGTAGCTAGACCTAGATTTGAACTGCACTTTTTTCCTGATGGCTAAGAAAATGTAGGTTCTCACAGGCCACAGAAAAGGTTTCCACACACCTCTCTGTTAACTAGTCATTGCAATCTGTCCATTAATACGAACCTGGCTAAACATTATGTTCAGTGGGCATTAGAAGCAGCACGCTGCACCATTTCTCCAAGGCTGTTAATATTGAACTGTACTACTACAAGTAGTGTGGCACAGCTATCTTGGCATACCAGTATGTCAAGAAATACAGCCTTACAGACAGTAGTAAAGACAGCTGAGTGGCACACAAAAGCCTAGTCTGTAAGACACCCTTCATGCACAGAGATCCTCCCAGCTGATCTCAGGAGCTCCCTAAGCACTACTCTTCTCACATCCTGTGAAGTAAGAGGTGACAGAAGTGATGTCTATCAGTTGCTGCTCACAACAGCCTCAGTGAGCCTCTTGGCAGCTAATGGGGAAGATGCAATTTCTCAGCATCATATTCCTTTGTACTGCTCATGCCCTGAGACCATGATCTGGTCTCTAGACATTCTAGGCAGAGCTGTGGAACAAGGTGATTCACTTAATCTATGTCAGAATAGCCTCTCCCCGTGGGAACAGGGTGTGAGTGCTGGGGGAACTTCATGATATCCAACTGCTTGGAGTTTATAACAATAATGGCGTATTTGTTACTACCAACAGTAGGAAACATCACCTGATGAGTAGGAATCGCCTTCCAAATGCCTATTAATGTCAAGGTATTGACATTATGTCAATATATTGACAATACATTTAATGTCAATGTATTGACATTAAAAAAGCTTCATGAGGTCATGCTCCAGACTAATCCGCTTCCAGAAGGCATATATGGCACAAGTAAAAAAACACCTTTATACAAACAATTTGTTAGAGACTGAAAGATACTGATGTTTGAACACATTCCCAAAACAGGAGGACTTTAATGCTTTAGAAAACTAGGAATATTGCAGGGAGGAAGAAACCAAAGACAGGTGTCAAAAAGAAGTTGGAAAGAGAGCACCATATGAAAATCATACTTAGCTTTCAATGTCCATTTAATAAGCTAATTAAATGTTTCACAATGTTAACTTTGAAGTTTAAGTAAGATACCTAGGTTAAAATGGTAAGAGGACTTTACCTGTCATTCTCACCATCTTCCAGAAGATATTAAAACAAAAGGCTTCAGTGAAAGGCTTCAATCAAAAAAAGAAAAAGGGAAGAAGAACATGCTGCTTGTTTTTTTTTAAAGTACGTGGCATGTAAACTAATCTACAAGGCAACCTCTCTGGTCTATGAAACACTGAATGCAATACTGTAAGTAATTTTTAGCTTTATTTTTTTTCCATTTATTATTTAGCAAGAGCCTTCTGTAGCTCTAAATCACTTTTGAAATTGTACCATTAGCTTGCATGCTGTTGTTTTATGAAAGTGCAAACCCAAGATTTCAGCAAACAGTGGTGTATTTTTTTCATCAGATGTACAAAAGGATATAAAAATATCTCCTTGACTGACATATGATAATGTCCTTAGGCCACAATGAAAACAAACGTAATACAGTATTATAGTGCCTCAGGTATTGCTGCTGTTACAGGAATAGGAGTAGTATCTGAGAGATACGCTCATCCAATCAAAGATTTCAGTCACATACTCAAAGTATCCAATGCATTTTCAATGAATTCATAGCTATGGTCTTCAGTGAGCTGCCCTGACAGTTAAAAAAAGAGACACAGAACTTAACCTAATCTTAGTTGCTCATGTATCATCAAATTCATCTGCTTGCTAGCCGCGAAATACTTCTAAAACCTGTCATGATGTTCCTCACGGATCAAATGGCAAGTGAAGTTTGTAAAACAGTACTTTTAAAGAACTTTGGACAAATACTAACTGCTAGTCTGAACACGTGTAACAACTATTTTGTGACCCAGTGTTGTAAATGTAGTTTATGTTTTAAACTTTTAACAACTTTAGCTGCATAGAAAACAGAGAATAAGTTAAATTATAGCACCTTGCGTGAAATTTGTTCTGAAAAACACGAAGATCACACCTCTTAAAAGTCTAAGAAATACAACTATTCTATTTCAAGTCCACGGTGCACCTGTCATTTCAAAGGAAATTCGTTTATGTGTAATGAAGACATGCATCAATATCTCAAGTTTAAGGCACAAAATGGAATTGGAAAGGTAGAGATGTAGCGAATCCTCCCTTTCCATCACATTCCCTGACACACTCAAAAAGGTGTACCTACAATTTTCAAAGCTGTGCTATCATAGAATTCTTGGAGCTAAAAACGGAAATTGCCTATTCAAGCATGTAGGCCAAAGGAAGATTATTTTTCACTATTGTACTACATCTAACATAAATCCTTCCAAGATATTGTATGCATTGGTAAGCACTACGGTGTCATTCCATAACCTAAATGATCTCACTGGTAGGATCTTTCTCCTGAGATTCATTTGATATTTACCATGTTCCAAATGTATATAACCAGTTTCAGTTACACTTTTATACTTAGAAATCCTACTTCTTTACATGTATTTGTTATATAACACAAAGTGGTACATACTCAATCTTCCCAACTTCTTTCTTACTTCAACTAATTTTGTTACTGACCTCTGACTTTTCAGAAGACTGACTCAATTCCTCACTCCTGAGGTACTCAAAATATAAGACTGTACTCCAGAAATGACCTCAGCAATCATAAAGTATAATTTTGATTTCCAGCTGCCTGATGGAGCTCTTCTGCGTATATACTCCTCTTACGACATTAGTGATGCCAGAAGCAACTTGCTTGCCTACAAGAGAAAGGCTTCTTACTGCATTATCATATTGTGGTGTTCTCCCTCTCTCACTAACTAATCTGACTTTCCTTAGATGCATTACCTCTTCTCTGAACTGCTTAGGCTGCATCTAATCTTGTCTACATTTAATCTGTCTGTTGGACCTCTCCTACTCAGGTATCATATAGTGTAATATCATCTGTAACTTTTATTAATATACTGTATATTCCTCTTGCAGATCACTGAGGACATTAAATAGAATTAGGTCACCACAGTATAAACAAATAATGGGTAGGAAGCAATCAAAATTGTACAATGGGGCAATTCACAGCACAATTTATATTTTAAGACACCATTTCAAATGTATTTTACCTCAGCTATTTATAAGTTAAATATCTCACTGTAGCTACAGTTTCTAAACACAACAATGTATTTTTTTCTACATACATAATTAAATGTAGAGTAGGAAACATGTTGACAATCAGTCTTCCTCTGTAAATGAGTGTCATTCCAGCCACAGCTCAGAGAAAGGTAGGCACATCCAGTCTACCTCTCAGCACAAACTTTTAACCAGTGAATATTTTACCTAATATCCTACATATCTTGAAAATGACAAATGAAAATACAGAGAGATCCAAAGTTGCAGCGACAATCAAGAATTCAGCTCCTTTCAAAAGTCCCCTATGGCATGATCCTGTGACTCAAAGAATGTTGAACAACGTGCTAACAGTACTTGTAACTGGAACAGTATTATTTAATATAAAGCTAAATAACATTTAAGCCATTTAGCCTATGAAAAACATCATCACCTAATTTATGCTGTTCTCCAGAAGACTCATTTTCAGTACAATTTATTGACTCCTTTTCTTGATGAAAGCATAGTAGCCAACTATTCCAGTTCTTAAAGCTAATTGTCAACCTGTTGAAAATAAGAAAACAGTTTGTTGGAAGAACCGAACAATTGAAAATCCAACTGAAACCACAGAGGAAAAGATAAGCCTGAAGATATAGTAATTGTAAAAATAATACAGGCCATACTATTTTATGCACAGTTTTTTATTCTTGTTCCATGTTTTAAAACTTGGACTCAGAAATCACAGGAAGTTTTGGTTTTTTTACCCTCTTTTCTTTCCATTAGAAGCACCATAGTTACAGCTGGGTTCAATCATCCTTTTCCACAATCACTTCTCCATGAAGCACCCTTCTTCTCTGACGCAGCATGTGGAGGTAGAGTTGTGGAAATACTTGATCAAAGCATAAAAGAAAGCAAATTAGATGAAAAAGATTAAATAGATCACATAACAGAAAAAATGCAATTCTGCAAAATGATGAAGTGAGGAAAAATCATGGCACATGGTGCTGCAGTTGCTTGAGGTAAAGAACATGTCATGAACGCTGACCTGAACAACAAAATTCAGACAAGGCTCCCTGAAAGTGTATACACTGTTTGCCTAGTTTGGTGATTCTAATTCTAGCCCCATTCATGGTGCCTGAACCAAGTTGCTTTCTCTGTCTAGACTGATTAGTTACCACTGGAAAGTGAAACTGATGGTCTCCCTAATCTTAGCTCTGGTTAGCCAATTAATCTGGTATCCAGAAGCACAAGGACAATCTGATTAAACCAGGGACTGAATTATGTTCAGAGAGGTTTCATGGATAGATTTCCATGAAAGTGGAATCATAGAATGGCAGGGTTGGAAGGGACCTTTAGAGATCATCTAGTCCAACCTCCCTGCAGAAGCAGGTTGGAATCTTGCATAATATTACTTGAAGTTTTTCCTCAAATGGTAATTTTTCAGAAGTGACATCTAAACAGAACAAGGCAAATCTCTGTCACAACTTGCAGGACAATTTTTAAGCCATGGCATCAAAGTGGCTGAGGCATTAGAGTGTCACAGTGACACGGTTACAAATATTTCAGTACGTAAGCAAAAAGGTTTTTTTTTCATTTCTTCATCTTAGAATTCTCAGTTTTTAGCATTTTCACTGGAATTTTCAGGATAGCTTATTACTGAGGCAGGCAACGGGGGAAAATGTCTATCAAATCAATTAAAGCACAGCAAAGCTCAGAACAACAGAAAGCAGGCTTCTCTAGCAGGAACTGCTCAGCAAATCTAACTACAGGCAGCAGTTACCAGCATGCAGATAATAGATTCTCATGTTGTCAGCATTACTACAGTTCAGTAATACTTACACGGCACATAGGAGAACATGACAATAATGAGGAAGTAATAGTAGTCAAAGGAGACATTGTACTTGTTGGGAAGCCTCAGTGAAAACATTCCTGTTTTCTTCACATAGGGTAAAGCAGCATATATGGTTAGCAGTTCACCTGCAACTCCAGCAGGATACAAAATGATAAAAAAGTTGTATCTGCATTAAAAGAAAAAAAACCTTTGTGAGAAACACTCCATGAATTAAAAGTTTCCTTGAGCTATTATTAGTGGCATAGCAATGTATTACAGTAGTTCCTGTACCAAACTCAAGGACTGCATCCTGACTTGGCACAGAATACAGGTTTCAGTTACTTTGGATAGCGTTACTTAGTTTTACAGAGAATGCATTCCTCAGGCCTTTTATTTCTAAGCAATGAAGCATCCCATTGTTTGTATGTCTTTCTAATATTAAAGAGTAAACAAATCTGCAAATTTGTAGTCTCCAATAATGACTTTTTTAACAAAATTTACCAATCTTGCTCCTGTTGTCACTGACAGGACTCAGATTAGGAGTAGATCCTAAATTCAGATGATCTCACTTATCTTTATCATAGTGCACACACATTGGGACAACTCTATGTATTATAATTTCTTTGAAGATAATGAAAACATGGATAAACATCAGAAGCTTGTTTTATGCACTGCCATGTGGAAAATCTAGGTAATACTACATTTACCACTAAAGAAAATGGAAATAAAAAATAAAAGAAAATGAGAGTGCCAGAAACTTATCAAGATCCATTTTAAAACGGAAAGACGTTCAAATAATAGGCAGAGACAATTTAAAGAAAAGGTGGTTTGAATGCCATAGGCCACATAGACAGTGATAAAATGAAAAACACAATCAGTAGGGTTTGTGCTGTCCTTATATACAGTGCACAATGGAGCTGCAGTTTCTCCTAAGGAATAGCTCTCAAGTTCATGCAAGGAACAGCAGTGAGAGCTGTTACACAGAGAGGAAGGTACAGCGAGTACTGCATGATCAAAAGAAACGAGATCCAAAACAGCAGCAACCAAACTTCAGAGCCTCCTAGGAGCAAATGGGCTTAGAGGACTCACAGGTCAGATAACAGATTAGCAAGAGTATATGAAGGAACTGATGTCTTGATCTACCCACAGCGTGTATCTATGCAGTGAAAACAAAACCCCAAACCAAAGTAAAAATCCCAAAGAGAACACATCTCTTCCATTAACAATGACCAAATGTTTTATATGAGCAAAAGATCAGAAATTTCCAGCTCACTTGGAGTACTGAATTTATGTCTATTTGTTCTATTATCCATAAATGTTGATGGGATATATTGGACTTCACGAAGAAATAATGCATTTTCAAATGTTTTCTTTATAGTACATTTCACCATGAGAATGTCCCTTTTCCCTACTGTCTGTTCTAAGGAAATAAAAATTCTGTTGTTCAAAGCACACTGACTTGATGGCAAAAAGTGTGTCTGTCAGTATAGTAAAGAGAATGCATTTCTCTTTATGAAGCCTGCATAAAAATATATTAATTAAGCCAGACCTGATCTAGTGCTTGAACATAATGAAGCATAAGTACCTTGAACATAACATGGGTATTAGGTATTAGCAAAAAGATAGTGTATTAAAAGAATGGACATAAATATCAGATATATCAAAGAAGTGCATTAGAAGCATCAGAACTGTTACCTATAAAACAAAAATCAGGGAAAACAAACAAATATGTTCTTTTAAATTAGAGTTGCCTCTTTTTTCCTTCTAACAGTGCTAAGTCTGTCTTACGTGTATTTCTCATATAATGATTACAGAGAATACTACTCTTCCAGTTAAGTCTCCTGATAAACATGCACTCTCTGTAATATCAGTGATCTAGTGGCCAACGTTACATATGCGTCACAATCAAAGCAGTTTTGATATGGAAAACACTTTTTATGCAGGCTAAACTAAGTTGATATTTAGCTTCACTACGTGGATATAACCTTACAAAAGCTCTGAAGCAGAACTTCCCATACAGTAATAATAAGAATACAGCCTGAATAACAACAACTCCCACATTTTCAAAGCCCTGAAATCGATGAGGACTAGCACAGGTGCGTAAGTTTGGGCATTGTATTCAAAAGCATCCTAAGGAGTCATGCTGTAAGTCAAAAGGTGACTCCAAAGACAAAGCAAAAAATTAATGTAAACGAAAGCAGAGCTCAAACTGAGAGAGACAGAAAGCAAAGAACAAATCACACCCCAAAAATCTCACCTGAACTATTTTTAACATTTTAAACCAAGTAACAATGATCCCAAATACAGAAAGCAACTGACTTGCACTCTGTTGACACATAACCAAAGCCCAGACATCTGCTCTCCTGTGTGTTAGCTCAGCATGCGCGAAACTAACATGCACAGAACCATGAGAAACTCAAGTGCAAGACATCTCCACCTGGCCCATTTAATGAAGTATGGCAAGTGGTTGAGCAGGTTGAATGTGTAGAAGGAATATCGAGTAATCTCTGTCACAGTCCATACGACCAGAAAAAGAATAACGCTCTCCTCATTCTGGATCTGCAGAAGTACAAAGAACCGACACTTTCTTCATCCTTAAGCTTATTTTCTGTGCAAACTGCAACAGGCTTCTGTTTAAGATACATGGAACAGAACTAACATCTTGTAAAGAAAGAAGATTTTTGGCATAAAAGTGATATGTTGAAACCATTACCATGTATAGTTCTTTATCAGATGTATTTACTAACATACAGATACTGCAAACTGAAGAATCTTTAACCATTACACAAAGATCAAATATAAACTCCTATAATTAACCTTATTCCTCCTCTTTATTCTCTGCCTGCATTTTCACTATGCTGTCTCCATCTTTTTGTTGGTGTTTACTTGTTTATTTTTATTAAGTAGAAAACAATGCCACAGAAGATACATTCTTTTCACAATCAGTTTTTACTCATTCTGCATTTCACTCATCTGTCTCCTAGACTTTCTCTTCTTTTTGATTTTGCTTCTTCCTCACTGTATAACGCACATCTCCATGAAAACGTAGACAAAAGGAATTGCTTAGGATAATCTACTAAATGGAAGAGGAAATAAAATTTGGCAGACTTCAGGGAGCTGTAAGATAGTTAAGGAGCTGGAACACAAATGGATCACTAAATGAATAGCAGTTGGTAGACCAGGAGCTTTGGGTAAACTCAACAATTCTGTTTTAAGTTCTGAGTCATTAAACTGCCTCATCAGTAGATAGCACATCTCTCTGCTATTTCAAATCATCGTTTCTTTTTCACTCTAAGTGAACAAATAAACAAAAGTCCCCAAATATAAAGAAGGCAAGTGGGGATCTATTACAAACACTACCTTCTGAGAAGAAGAATTACAGGCAAGTAATTTTCTTTTCTTTAAAAGGGGAGGAATTTTGTAATACACTTCCATGCCTGAAGGCTGAAAAGCTCCAGGGATGTCTGTGAAATAAAATAAAGTAACACAAGTTTTGTTAAAATTACAAAAAGGGAAATGATTTTTTTTTAAATAAAGTACAGCCTGGTGACAAAGCTGAATACATCTCAAAGATGCTGAAAATCCACAACTCTTGTAAAAGTCAAGAATAACTATAAGTGCTCACCATCTCATAAAACCGCACCCTCAATGTGTCAGTCAAAGAAGGTGCACTTTATTTTAGTGAAAGGATCTCACCAACATCACAAAAGGAGATACAAAAATGCTGCCAAACTCACAAACAAATAGCAACAATTGAAGTGCAAAGACATTCAAACAAATAAGCAAAAGTCAAGACAGAATTAGGCTGTTCTTAGCCTCATGCAGTTAAAGACAACATTGATAACTCAAACTTGGATTCATGTCACGGTGCTAAATCCAAGCAGAAGAGCTTTAAATAAGTATGCAGAGAATTCCTGTCTGTGGCCTTGCAAATCTCCAGTCAAATACAGATCTCTGGGTCTGGCTATTATCACTAACGTGCCTTTCACCACCTAGAGTGACCCTGAACATTCATGCCTGCTAAGCAGAAACAGTGTGAAATACAATCAGACGTACATTTAGCTGTATTTTTTCTTGGACACAGCTCGACCTACTGTATTGAAGATAGAGGAAACAAAAGAAATGACTGGATATGTTAAAGATTTAATCCACTGCAGAAAAATCACAAAATGGCAAAATGCAGTGCTATATTCCAGCATTCATGTAAACATTCAGTGTAGAAGTTGTTAATCTCTGAGATATTTTCCATTAAGAAAACAAGTAAAACATATGGCTTTAAAAAAAAAAGCTAAGGGATGCCTATTTCGTGTTAAGAAAAGCGACAGTAAAGGCAAGAGTGAAATGTAGCAAATGAGTCCTCTGTGAACTGAAACAGAGGGACCTGACAAGGGAGGCAAGTGCTGTGGCTTCCCCTTAGCAGAAAGGGACGTGCCACCTGCTGGTGAGACAGTTTAATGGCTCAGCTCTTCAAAGGTACAGAAACTCAAGAGCACAGGCTCAAAATCCATCACTTCATTCCTACATGCCCTTCACAGAAAACAGGCCTCAGAAACTGAATGTCCTCTCTATCAGCTGTAAGCATTCTGTTTGCTTCCTTCTGCTAATGAATCACTAGACTTATAATAACCTCCTACAGCCAGGCAAATAAACTATCATCATTTATACAGGACCTTAAGTGTCACTGTGGCATGCTGGATGATTTGGTACATTTTTAATGAAGAAAAAACAACCCACAACAATGTGCATGCCATCAAATGTTAATGTTACCATGACATTAAAGTCTTGAGAAGGTTCCAAAAGTAAGTTGCAAAATCGCAATCACGTTTATCCAGGTAAATTCAATTTAAGACATATTTGCATTTAGATTAATTCAGTTGGTATTAATTTAAGGGTTTGAAAGGCAACCAGCAACATTGTGGTAGATTTGCTGGTAAATTGTAACACTGTTCACTGATATCACTTCGGCAGACCACAGCCTGTGTGATGTGCCCAAGACAGCGTTGATTCACAGCTAAGACCCAGCCCCGGCTTCCTGGGTAGAAGCTCATAAATTCCACCCTGTAACCCCAGCTTACAAAATCACACCCAGTTACGTAAGTATCCTTTGTAGGAATGTCTTCCTTGTGAAATGAGAACTGAATTAATAGCTTCTCCTTCAAAACATACAAAACACACACATACCTGTTTTATACTATGTGCAATGAACCACACCATGAAGATTCTTGAACTCACTTGGACCCCAGTCACAAGCACAGATGTGCGAACTATTCCTTAAAAAGAGAAACATGTTATCTCTGTTCCACAATTCATGTTTTAATTAGTTACAGGAGAAACTAAAACAAAGAACTCACCAACTGCACAGTGGACTACCTGTAAATAAAAATAAGTTAGAGGTTACTGATGTATCGTGTGTTACTATCTACACTATAAACATGGCTTAATTCTGAAGGAGAACTGTTTTCCTATCTCCAACTAACAGTCTGTAAAAGGAATACACACCAGAACCCTGATAACCAATGCTGTGATGGGCTCAGTATCTGATCTGTGCAAATACATGAGATTCATTTTCCTAATTAATGGGATATATTACAGATTTATATAAATACAAAGCATCTGGGTTTTTTTTCAACTAGTAAGTTGCCCTCATGTTCTCTTATTCAGAGAAGAATTTTAAAGGACAGTGTGGCAATACACACACACACACACACACACACAGCAATTTTAAAATGTTCTGTGTTCATTTTGAATTAATAATATTACTTTACCAATGACAGTTATCAAGCTTCAGATTTGTTGTATTTTCTGGGCAGTAATGTTTAGTAAATAGATTGCTTTTTGTTATTTTGTCAGATTTGAGTAGAATTACTTATTGTGAAAGTTGAATAGCACAAAAGCCTATATACAGTTGGCCACACGACTGTAACTTACTTAAACCAAAGATGTTTTAGGCAGATTGAGGAAAAAAATTTAAATGTAGATAGGGACTCCATTGTGCCTGGGAAAGAACTCTAAGTGCTCAAACACACCCAACAGTTGCATTCCGTAGAGCTACCACAGACTAAGAACAGTAGTGCACAGTTGCCTAGAGTTGTATTCTTTAAAGAATACTTTGTACAACATGCACTGAACCTGCTCTAACAGACTATATAGGGCATAGGAATCCAGTAGGAAAGGCACAGAAGCATCATGAGTCCAGGATAAGGAGTAAAAGGGAAGCTATCCTCTCTGGAGATGGAGACGAGATATCTGCTACACTAATGGATTGATCTGTTGGCTGGAATGCCTTCAGAGATTTTGCTTTTGAATTAAAAGACTCTCAAATCAAAACAGTTCCCAGCCAGGATCTGATTCAAAGAAATCTTAGAATTAAGTTTGAAAAAATCTGCCCATTTATTTCAACTTTTTATTAGCAACGTGTTTTTCCCATGTTACGCTGCAAACTAATGTTTAACATTTACCTCAAGCAAAGCAAACGTCTGGAAAAATTTCAGTGTCTTTTGAACGCTTCTGAATAAGCCTCTGTGTGTTCCTTTCTGTATATAAAACCGAGCCATGGCAATACCTAACACCAGCCACCTACAAAAGAAAGAGAATGGATACATTGCAAATTAGAATTCTAAAAATATCCATCCACTCTAAATAATTGAGTATGATGTTTTCTTCACAGAGTATCTTTGCTTCTTCACTTGTTGGTGTTCTTAAGAGATGATTAAAAATATCTTTACACATAAATATTATATAACGTTACGTAAACACTACACTATTTTATCTCTTTACTTGGAAAAGGACAGAGAATGACTTTTTAATTGCAGATGATTGACGTGAATTGAGGGGACTCCCAAAATTATGGATCTATCAGACTTTTCACTAGTAGTGACTACATACTTTTACTATTAAATCCTCATGCATCTTTACTGTAAGTTGCTTGAAAACACGTGATGAACTTGCCAATAACACCACTGTTTTGGATCACAGGTTTGTGTAAGTAAAGGACTAGCAACTAAGCATATAATTTTTACATTGTTTGTGGCACCCCAATTCATAATATTCAGAACTGACTAGCAATGTGAATGCTTCTGTTTGTGATTATCCAACTGATGTTACCATTAGTAACAAGGATAGTATATTTGTCCAGACAGTGCAGTATAGCGAAGTGCTTTCTAGAGTTTTAGCAAACAAACACATGTTTGCATGTTAGCAACCATTCTAGTTAAAAGAAAAATAAATGTAGCTTATCTTTCTTTCTAGCAAAGAAAGGGACTGAAATAGCAGATCAGTACCAATCTCACAGAAAGTCCCAACTGGAAATGGTGCCTTTGTTAGAAAATTTTCTATTTCCTAGTGATTTACAATACTGAGTATGTTGGCTTTTTCTGAGATCTTAAGTCAAAACCACTGACAATGAAAGAAACTGATTGACAGAAATTCATGGCTAATTAAAATTTATTTAAGAAAAATATATTTGTAGTCTTTGCTTCTGAGTGTAGTCCACAATCTTTTCTCTCTGTAACCCTTTTGTTACAGAATGAGGTGCGGAAAATACCTTGTTACATGTATTATGACTTTGTAGGCTAGGGCTAGGACAAAGCTCTTGCTGACATTCATGCTGTCAGCTGGATATAAACTTGCTGTCACCTTTCTTTTGTCAGACACTTCAGTATAAAACAGGACAGCTTTACTGTGAAGGACTACTAGTGATACTCCAGTAATTCCTTGTTTTCACAGTAGGGAGAGACAACCTCAAATTAATGCATTGGGATTTTAAATCACTATAAAATCTAAGTAACACTAGTGGGGGTAAATTTTGGAGATCTGGGAGATTGGATTTATAGGCTTAAAGTAGAAGGGATCAATCATTCCTACTGTGTGGGGAAGCCTTACTGGAACTCCATGTGAGTTTGAAATGCCATCATGAAGTGCTGGGACATGCTGTGCCAAGTGGCTGCGTAGCAGTAGCCGCTGTGCGTAAGAGTTGTTAAGGAGCTGATAGTGAAGCACATGCCATCCGAGGTGAGCAGAGCTGTCACAAGCCACATGGCTCTTGTGCCATTACGGCATAATGGGTCTGACCAAAGATGAGTATTTCCTGGTACCCTTTTCCAGTGTTAGCCAATGCCTTCTGCTTATGAAAGAGTACAAGAACAGAAGATGTTTTCAATATTTATCTAAATTGTTATCTAAATATTTCTCCAAATGTTTGTGTGCTCTCTGAGTATTTCTCAAACCCCTCTGCTTTGTTACTTCCTTAGCTAGAATTCCTGTTGCTGTTCAGCATGCTTGCTATGGCTTTATGTAGAATGAAGGGATTGAGTAATAGACACCAATATGATCAAAGAAAAAATTAAAGTTACTGCAATTGTTGTGTTTTCATTTTAGCTCTCAAAATAGTCATCCATAGCTCTGGTTATGCCTATAAGGTCCATTAAAGAAGTTCTGTACTTTCTTTGTCTTTGTGGGTTGAAAGCTGAAGTTTCAAGGCACGTCACAAGCATGCTTTTTCTAATAATGTGGTGTAACTCTGCATTAAGGATGGAACATGTAGTATACTATATTGAAATCTTAATTATATAAACATGGATTAATTATGTGGAAGGAATGGCACATGCCTTGGGTTATTGTACTAGGTCTGGGCTGGGTGGTGGGGATTAGCCATCATCATTAAGTGAACTTGTTTAATATACCTGCCTCTGAGACCCAGGAGCATAGAGCCCCCATCTTTCAGCACATTGGAGTGTGATTTTCAAAGGTGACTTCTCAACGCTTTTGAAAACTGCAGGGTAGTGCCCCTGTTAGGTATTACTCTATTTCAAATGTATATTTGTATGTTATCTGTATAACATTATAAGAATTTATTCTTGTCTATTATTTCTCTGTTTCCACATAAAATACACAAGTTTGCATGTCTTGATTCCTTTTGGTGTTATTGAAATCAGGAGAGACACAAGTGGGAGATATCAAACCAGCACCTAAGGTCAAAACTAATACGGTTTGATAATCTTCTAGAGACATATAAAAGTCAGTGGCAAGAGTCAACATTCATTAGCAAATTCACACATGGAGCACGAGGCTCGGGATTCAATGAGGTAACATTAACCTGCCAGCTAGGAGAAAAAAAAAATAACCCACAGAGTAAAAGCCCTTTTCAAAAGGTGCTGCTGCAATATATGAACAGACTTGAGTACATGTTCAAGATTCTCAGATGCTAGTGAGAATAATGCCATTAGGATCATATTCCTGACTTTCTGCATCAGTGTTTGAACTCCTGCTTCAGCTGCAGCCTCTCAGTTTTGCTCTACAGGGTTCAAACGGCAGAGAGTTCACCCACTGGCAATCAAGATAATTTTTTTCTCATGAGGAATGTCTGCCTAGAAGTTATAAATTTGTTTGTTTTCAGTTTTCTTTCAAGCACGTTACATCAATAGGTTGGTGTGGCTATTTTTGCCTAGGAGTTAGCAGACAGGACAAACTCTCAAAAAGTGAAAATAGGTGCTTCAAACATGAAACAAAATAAACCCCAGTGCTTTTACGATCTGTTATTCCAAATAAATACCCACTTTCTGCAAAGCCAAGCATTGCGGTACGGAGCGCAAGCTCAAACGAGCTTCTCGAGTTATTACAGCTCTCCACCTACCCCCTTGCTCATCACCAAACGCCCGCTGGCGCTCAGGACCACGCTCGGCTTCAGAAATCTCTGCCTCTCGGGGAGAACAGTGCGAGCTCTGCTCGCCGAGATTCAGAGCTCACGGACCTGACGGAGCTGCCCCAGCCGGTGATCCGCGGCGTGTCCCCAGAGCGCCCGAAGCCGCTGCCCCGGCACCTCCGGCGCCGCTTTCCCCGCTCCGGAGGGGGCGGCGGGTACCGAGGGACGCAGCCTGCGCGGCACCCTCGCCCGGCATTCCTGTGCCGGCTATACTTAACCTCTGCGGCGGGCTCGGGGTGACGCGCCGGCGGCTGGCAGCGCTGCACCGTATTAGGCAATGCCCGGCAGGCAGGGGCTAGCTTCGCTCCCGGCGGCTCCCCTGCAGCCCCGGCTCTCCCATCCCCGACGTGCCAGCTCACCGCACCCCCGGGAGCCCCGCCGGACCCCCGGGACTCCGCATCCCCGCGCTTAGGCTCCGCGCCCCGCGGCGCGCCCGCGCCCGCTTTACCCCGCGGTCATGGCGACGTTGTAGAAGATGAGCCAGGCCGTGGCCAGAGCTCCTAGCCTCCTCTTCTTGCCATTCTCCTTCTCCTCCACCGTGCCGTTGCCGCCGCCGTCCTCCTCGCTGGACGCCATGGTTTCCCGCGGGCCGGGCAGCGAGAGGCGCGCACACCCGCGGCAGGAGGAGGGGCTCCCTCCGCGGCCGCGCCGACAGCCGGACCTCGCGCTGTCTCTCACCCCATCCGTCTTCCCCGAGGGCCGCTGCCCGCCGCCAGCTGCTCACATGGCGCGGCGCGGCGCTCCGCCCTCCGCAGAGCCCGGGCGGGCGGGCGGGCAGGGGCTCGGTGTGTCCGCACACCATGCCCTCGGGCGTCACGCCGCTGCCCCCTCCCGCCCGAGGAAGCTCCTGAGGGGTTGGTGCCTTGCCTCCGGCTTTGCGGGTGACCGTCAGGCGTCGCCCACCCCAACAAGAGTGAGTTCTTGAAGGAGAGGTGTGCCCGAGGTTGAACGTCTCGGAGTCTGGTCAGAAACTGCCCGATGGGAGTTTGCCCAGGCTCCCATCTCAGAGACCCAACAGCCATCTGCCCGGGTCTCCTCGAGAAGAGGGCGGCTGCCAGTCTGCTAAGTCTCAATAAATACCACACTCGATACACGAGGAAGACTAAAGCCCACATCTGAAAAGAGGAGAAGTTTACTCCTAGGGCTGAAAGAGAACCCAGGTGGCAGATGGTATTTGAATATGCTCGTCGTCTCTGACGTCTGCTCCCTGCGCATATGCACAGGGACGCAAAGCCAGCGCAGGGAGCATTGCTAGGACTAGTTGTGGAAGAGGGGGGCAAGCACCAGCCTGAGCTGTACTGGTGTGACCTGGCCCTTCGGAGGTGCAGGCTGCATCTGCCATTCTCACGCCTGGCTTTGTGCTAACATGAGGATGCTGTTCAACACTTCAGGTAGTGTGTAGGTAGCCTTGGGCCTCTCATTTCCACAGCTCAGTGCAAACCCCTCAAACACAAGCATTTACAGACAGAGTTCCAAAAATGGGCCAGGTTATGCCTCTGAAACACTACTTTTTCAGTCCTAAAATAAGTCCATGTCTACCTCTTTTAGGACGGAGCAAGTCATCTCAATATTGAAAACACCTAGATGTGTCAGTCTCTCTCTTTCCTTACCAAAGCACACAAGCAGATGTTCCACTTTCAGCCTCAAAATATACACCCACTGGCAACATCAAATCTGTAACCCGTGAATGCAAAAGTAGTAGCTGGCAAGACAGCACCGTGTATATGCTAGAAAGATTGTAGAACGTAGCCATATTATATATACACCTTTGCTTTTCATGTTAAGTTGTCATAAATAGAACCCGATTTGAGATTCTTACAAAAGATCTGGACAAAAGAATTTACAAACAGGACTCAACAACCTAATTCAGAAGGTTTTGCCAACTTTGGGCTTCAGAGGAAAGTGCAAGAATCTGTGTAGTGGGTAAATATAGGAGAATCTGAGCCTAAATTTCATCTTAATGTAACATAAGTCGGTTTAGACTCTGTAGTTTTAAAAACTATTTTCTATATTTACTGTTTTAATTCTGAGTATTCCTGCTATCTTAACATGTTTGGGTTTTTTTTTTTTCCACCTGGATTTTACTTCTCTCCTCAAAGCCTTCTGTCTTCTTGTCTTTGTCAATGCAGGTATCCGAAATTAGCCACATACTATGTGTAACGGGGTTTTTGTCTCACTTGAATTTGCCAACTTCTGCCTTAATTAACTGATTTCTAATGGAATTTTAAATTATGATCCATGGAGGAAGCCATGACCTGCTCCCAATTCTTAATATCACCTGTGATTTTTAAATCTTTTTAGCTATCCTTTGCTGTTTCGCTCTTGAGATTTTTTTTTTCACAGCAGATTTGAGGGAACGAATGCTGTTTGCTTTCTGAAGTAAACATTTTCCATTTTTAAACCCTTCCTTGTATATTTTCCATGCTTTTGCACAGAATCTTTTTAAATTTGGTAAATGACGTTTGATATATTCTCATTAGAATTCTATATTACTTTCCTTCCCACTGTTTATTTGATCAAACTTACTGATTTTGGGTACACAAATTATCTGTAATGATGACCCCATTTGTCTTCAGTTACTGAAGAACTTCTTAGTGAGGGTAAGTAGCTCAGTGTTTTTGCTGTAAATACTGTGGGGTTCATTTGTCAGCATACAATTTCTCCTGTTATCACACTAACTGTTCACCCAATTCATGAGAAACTTCTGAATGTCCTCATAATGCTTTTTGGATTTGAATAGACTAAACATGTCATTTTCAAGTTTTGCCATCCCACACTTGCCTGTGTTTCCTGAGCATTTAAGAAGGGATTAAGCACCAAACTTATGAAAGAACTTTCATAAATCCCCCACTGGTTTCTTTTTGCCACAGGAAAGAGAGCTTGCTCTTTTTGTTTCCCATGTTTTGATCCACGGAGACATTTTGTTCCTTAGTCTATAACTACTTCATATCCTTGGTAGTTCCTGTGTGACGGGGTTTTTTTTAGCAGCATTTTCATTGTGTTATTTATTTTTTTTTTAAATCTGTCTCAGGAGTTGCAAGAAATGAATTGAAAGTTTTCTGTTGTTATTCTCTTAATCAGAATTTCTGTCAATTTACCATGTATGCCTTTGTGGTTTACTAGTCTGTGTTTTCTGAATCACGATAAGATCCTTTATTTAAATATGTTAAAATGTCAGCTATTTTCACAGCATTAAGTACTCTATCTGTGCTTAATTAGAAATACTGTACTTTTATAGCAGCAAAATCATAGAATCTAATATTTCAACTTCGGCTACCACCTTTTAACCCCTCAAAAATCTCAAAATTATTCATAAGATAGATGTTGTCTACATTCAGAAATGTAATCAAAGACTGTGAATAGGCTTAACCATTAATTGTATTATCTAAATTAGCTTTTTGTATCAATTATGACCAGCTTATCGATTGATCTGAAGTACACCCGGAAATCAACCTTCCTTAACCTTAAGATAGTTTTTTGTATAGTAGGTGAGCACATCATTATGTTCCATACTCATTCTCAGCCTTTACATGCAGTTCTTCTTTATTCATCTAAGTTCCAAATCATCAGTATTCTTATACTGCTATCATGACTGATATTATCAATGTTATCAATATCTGGGTTCTTACTGCACAAGTAGATATTCAATACCTTACAAAACCGAACGGGTTTTATTTCCAACCTATTCTCAGAAATGCAAGGTGAAGCTTTTATGAGAATTATTTTCTCATACAGTGTTCTAGAATGACTTTTTTTTTTTTTAAAATAACATTTACCTATCCAACATTTCTGTGAAATGAAAAGTTGTAGGGCTCTGAAAAGAATATAATGACTTACCAGTTTCATTATTACAGGGGAAAGTCATCTACTGGGAAAAGCTGCAAGAATCACTTGGCATGAGCTCTGCAGAATCTTGAGATTACCTTTATACCTGAGAACAGTTAAATGCCAGATGATGAATTTAAATCCTGAGTAAAAAGAATGTTTTTTAAAAAGTAATGACATAAATTCTACTTGTCCTTCTGCCTTGTCTTCACTTAATGGTCCCAACACACTTTTTAAGAACAAAATGTTCAGACAACAGTACTTCCACATTTTTTTTAGGTTTATGGTATGCAGCAGTCGGTGATGTATCCAAGGCTAAATGCAATTAAACAGAGTTTAGCTATGTCTAAATTGAACAACA
Organism: Urocolius indicus; assembly: GCA_013401255.1. NCBI lineage: Eukaryota > Metazoa > Chordata > Aves > Coliiformes > Coliidae > Urocolius > Urocolius indicus. The sequence continues at coordinate 216,828 of WBNH01002689.1, read as the reverse complement.
CAGTGTTTATGCACTTTCATGCATTCATCTGAGTGCGGGTATCTGTTAATTTACTACTTTAGGAGCAAGACAGAAGATGCTTTCCAAAGACATGGTGTAGAATGGATTGCCCAAGTCTTGTGACAACAAAAAGGTATCCTTGTATTTGGCACAGCTGAAGCAGCTGTAGTTTTGTATTGCTACTGCAAGATAAGTGATTCATATTAAGCCTCTGACTGTACAGTTTAGTAGTCAGTAAAGGGAAACAGGTGCCATGGACACAATCTGAAACACGAGTTTACATTCTTGTTATAAAAATACAAAAAATTCTAGTGTAAATATTTATAAGTCTTTGTATGAAAACTACTAATTCTATATATCTGAAAAGCACCAGTGTGAGATGCTCTTGTGTACTGTTCTATTTAACTCTTTTCAGATACAAAACTATAACCCAAACTGCACTGTTAAAGGACACACACGTATTGAAGGGAGATGGCTATGCTGCTCAGCTGAGTTTGGTTTCTCCAAAGTACTCAGTGTACTTTTTGCTATAATAGATTAATTGGACTCTGTATAATAATTATTTTCCTTATGGGGTGTTGTGGATTGTACTACTGTTTAACTATCCCGACATTTTGTTGCATTGCTGGGCTTGGATACATTTATACATAGACCTGTCCCACAGACTGTTTGTTACCTATGCAGTTGACACCGTTTGCACACTATGCAGACTGGATGTATCAAGAAGCTAACTCCACTCTAATATTGTAATTATATCTTGTAAATATATATATAAATGCTCAAACCATAAAACTAGTACCATTAATACCATATTACATGCAATATTTGTCTTAAATAACAAAGCTTTGCTACGTTGCCAACAGATACCAGGCAGATTTTTCACGAGGTTCCACAAAACACACTTCAATAATATTAAAAATACTTCCTGATTTTCAATATGTTTCAATGGTAGCTTGCTTGTGTAAGCACTACATTCTCTATAGAGGAGACTGCTTCCATCATTGGTTTCAGAGCACACACAATCTATGCTTACTATTTAGTTTTATTTTAAGGACTTGAGTTAAAAAGGGCTCTTTATCAAGGGAGTAGTTTTCCAGCCTACCTCCCATTGGTCAGTGGAAGTATTTCTGTATTCCTTCTTAGAAGAATGGTGGAGAATGAAAAGATTAATTTTAATCTCATCATTGGCTGAAAACTGGTCTGAGTTATCAGCAAGAAAAAGTGACCATATTGGGTGTAGTCAATTTGGCCATGCTGAGAACAGGTGATCGTGCCAAAAAAAGCACTAGGACAAGTGGTTCCCTGGGGAAGTGTCGGGAAGCTGGTACATGGTGATGCTTCTGCCAGCATCCCCAGAGAAGCCCATGCACCCAGCAGGTCCCAGATTATCCACTTTTTTTTTACAGGTATACCTCAGTCCATCGCTATAAACTTATTAAAGCAAGTAGCATAAACACATTTTGATGTTTGACTTTGTTGAAATTGTTATCCAAAATGATTTAACAAAACTGCAATGTAAACATATGAAATGTTACTTTGCATGAGTTGTTTTAAAAGTACTGCTTTAAATATAGAAAAGTTGAGGAAGCCTTATTTCTGGCATCTATATGTGCAAATATTAACTAGAAAATTGTTGCATATTAGAATTTTTAATGTGGTCGGGGCAAAATGAATTGTTTTATAAAGTTCATCATTGGAATACTTGCTTAGTTCTAATATTACATGATTTTGAGGGGATTCCAGCTATATGCTTCAAATAATTTTACTTGCATACTTTATAAATATTAAGGCCAAAAAAGGCAATTAATAATTTTAGGCTGATTTCTTCTATAACAGAGAACATCAGAGTTACTGTAATATTCTCTTTATATAAGGAAATAGATAGGAATGCCTAAGTAAGACATGCAACTTGGATACCTGCAAAATATTACGACATATACAGTAAGATGATAGATGAGAAGTAAATCATTGTAGTCCAGTATTTAGAACATTTCCATGTGACCTGTGACCAGGACAAATTTTGTCTTAGTCATGTAATTGTACTGTTATGTGTTACGGCATCTTGTATGCCATCCAAAACATCTTGTACTTGTCCTGTCAAAGACAAAAGCTGTGATTAAATGGATTGCTGGCACCTTTTCTATTCTGAACCTTCCTCCTTTCCTTTGATTTTCTTTTCTGTCCAGCTCGCAGTTCTGAAAGCAATGTACACAGTGGACTATAATGAAAATGCAATTAAAGCAGAGGTCAGTGTGACTGATCCCTGACACAACCGTTGGTCTTCATTTCTGTCTCCTTGCTAGAAGTACACTGGCCTTTTTCCTAGAGTTATGTGCTTGTAAGCTGCATCTTACAATGCAGCAGCTAGCAAACTAATACGTGCTAAATTCAATGGGCATGCCAAGTATAGTACTTCTCTGGTAGGAACTGCAGTGGTTTTCCCCTCCATGGCCATGTCGGTTTTGTCTTCATCCAGGAAATACAGATATGTGTCAACTGAGTGATTGTGAAATACATTAGAACTTTCCTAGCAGACTGTCATTTGGAAGTTGCTGTTCCTAAGTATCCTTTCAGATCAGAAGACAAAAAGGAAATGAATCATTGTCTGTCATTAGAATCCAGAATTAATCTCGTTATGGATAAACCCTTGTTATTAAAAAAAAGGTAATAAATAATAAACAAACAACAAAATTAAACAGTTACTTAAATTTGAAAGTATGTCACATCTTTAAAGTCTGGGATGTGAGTTGTAGTGACAATAAACTGAGTACATGCTTTTATCTCTTAGAAGTATCTGAACAACAGTACTATATAAAAATCAAGTGTGCAAAGAAAGAAGTGTCTGTATGTTAGACAAAATCAGCATCTAGTTGTAAAATACACCCTAGTTAAAACATGCTGTAAGGCTGTCTGGGGACGAGTCCCAAGTTGAGAACTATTGGGTAGCTAAGTTCTCCTATGAGATCAGTAGAGTCAGACTGTTGCAGAGGTCATCTTTGGAATCAGATTTTAAATAAAACTGATGAATAATCCCTGGACATACCAGTTTTTCTTGACCCAGCCTATTGAGGTGTAGTCTTCAGCCATGCCTTCCTACCTCTTCCCTCGCCTGGGGTCTAATTGCAAGGTGAGCCAGAGGAGTGACGTGATCCAACAGGGAGCTTTCTGCAGTGATCTAGTTTTCAGCTGATGGTGCAGCCACAAATGAATTGGATCAAATTCCAAATCTAATACGAGAAATGTGGTGGCAGCACATAGTTGTGGGCACAGGGCACATTGTCTATCAGCTGCAAGTACCCTGAAATTAGATGCAATTTGAGACTGAATCTTTGAACTAGGTTCCTTACTTTTAGATGGCTAACTTAGGCAGCATGAGTCTCGTTTCAAATGCAGTAGGAAATAATACAAACATTTTGAAATACATCCAGCAAAGGAAGCTTAACACACCTCCTTTTTTTTTAATAGCATACTTATTATACTACTCACACATAAGGTGGAAAAGCTGGTTTCCATAGGTATCTGTGGTATCCATGTCTGAGAGTGCAAACCCACACTTTGTGGGAGAGTGCCCTAACCACCACCCACTGCTGTTCCATGGAAGAATGCTACAGCCATAGGATAAGGAAAAGAGAGAGATACAATGTAATAGAGAGCATTCAACGGGCTCTTGTACTTCACACTGTGTTCCACAGAAAAGAATTGTTACAGAAACAAAACATGAACCATAACTACAAAGCCTTAAGATGCTCCCTGAGTATAGACTACCTTTTCCAAAATCATAAGTAGGGTGTTCCCAGGGAAGTAAAGTTGATTTGGAATCCTTTCAGGCTGAAGGCAGTCTAAAACCCCAGTTCCCCACATCTCTTGTGTTTGCTCTTACTGCAGGACTACTACATAAAAGCTCTGCCTGATTTGAAAGGATTCTTAGAATTCATTTTGAAACCCATCAGAGGGAAAGGATGAAAAAGGAGGGGATAAAACAGGCACTGAGGACATCTACCATATGTCTTCTGTGAACATAATGGGGGATGATGAATGACGAGGAGGTAAAGCATCCTCTGAGAATATCTAGCAGATGTTGAATTGAGGCGGAATCCAAAGAAAACTTGCAGTTCCTTAAAAGTAGTTAGTCCAAAGCAGTAGATCAAGGCTGACCTGCATCGGCTACTGACAACAGTTGTTGTGGGAACTGAAAGAAGCATTACTCGAGATCATGGAAAATAAAATCTAGTCAAATAACTAAGTGCCTGGTGACTGTAAATCCCTGTGGGAAGAGGTTTGGTGTGCAGTTTTCATTTGATGTGTCAGAATTGTGTCTAATGCGTGCAGTCGCATCCATTATTGAGCACGGTTAGTGCTATTGATTGCATCTAGTGTTTCTGCACTGCAAACAGTAGTAGTATCGTTTTCATTTATTATTTGCACTCTTATGACATGCCCATATTGTTCTGAGTCTTCCCTTATGTGTGTGCTTGTACCTCTTTTTTCTTAGTTGGTGATCCAACTAATGTCTTGAGTTTTATGTGACAGCAGGAATAGGCAGAACACGTCATATCCCAATGAGTCAAATTGTCATGGGACACATACCATTGAAGCCAACAAGATAATCACATGAAATGAAACGAAACAGCAAGACACAACCATGCAACCAAAGCACATGCAAAGCCCTTTGTACAACTCATAGATACTGGTGAACAACTCTAACCATGGAGAAGTGGTCCAAGCTCCCATGCCATGCTGTGAAGACACTGCCATAACCACCACCTGGCACCTTCTGTCAGGCCACCTACTTCAGAAGCACGATGGCGTTGACAATGAAAAAGCTCCCGTCAGCTCTAAACGTATGGGGAAGCTCTGAAATTTTTACAAAGCCTGAGAACGTGTCTGGGCACTAAACCGACTCAGTCGCCTCCTCACTACGGAGGCACGAAAGAGCTCAGCAGAGAGCATCCCGCTTTGAGCGGCCCCACCGACCCCTAAGGTGTCTGGTCTGAGGCGGCGGGCAGCAGGGCCGTGCCGGTGCCTGCGGGAGGCGGGCGGCACGGCGCCGCACGGCACGGCACGGCACGGCAGAGCTGGGCAGCGCAGGGCAGGGCACGGCAGGGCACAGCAGAGCAGGGCACGTGAGAGCAGGGCAGAGCACGGCACGGCAGAGCGGGGCAGAGCAGGGCA
>WBNH01002689.1:0-211350 GCA_013401255.1 Urocolius indicus | reverse complement strand
GGCACGGCACGGCACAGCAGGGCAGGGCAGGGCAGGGCACGGCACGGCACGGCACAGAACGGCACGGCAGGGCAGGGCACGGCACGGCACGGCACGGCACGACACGGCACGGCACGGAGCCGGCCGGTGAGCAGAGCCGGGGCCAGCCCTAGTTTCCCAGCATGCAGCGCGCGGCGGGCTGTCTCCGGCCCTGGCAGGCGGCGGCTCCTCCCTCCCGCGGTACCGCCGCCGCCGCCGCCGCCGCCGCCGAGGGCTTCTCGCTCCGTCGCCGCGCTGCCGGGAGCGGGGAGGTGGCTGCACCGCGCCCCCGCGCCCCGCGATGCCGCTTTTCGCCACCAACCCCTTCGACCAAGATGTGGGTGAGTATCTCCCGCTCCGGCGCTCCTCGCTGGCCTCCCCCTGTCGTTCACCCGCTCCCCTCCGGCCCCCGCTCCCGGCTCCGCCTCTCCGCGGGGCTCCCGGCTCCCTCCCGGCCTCGCGTGTGGCGGGGACATGGGGGGTAGCAGCGGGGAGCAGGCGGAGCCAGAGGGCCGGTGGGTTGAGGATGCGGCGGGGGCTGCGTCCGGGGCAGTGACAGCGCGGGGGCTGCTGTGACCCTGGCTTCGAGGGGCTTGCAAGCGACGAGGGGCGGGCAGCGGGATGCTTGTGGGAGACGAGCTGGCCTGGGTAGCCGAAGTGGCGTTGCAGCCTAGAAAAACGAGTAGCGAGAAACCCCTGAGGCTGGAGGGTTGCTGAAAGAACGAAAAGCGTAAAGCATTGCCGTGCCAAAATGGCAAGAGGTTTTGTATTCGGTGCTTGAAAGTGAATCCCGGGGGGAGCTTTCTTTTTTTTCAAGAGAAACTTGACGTGCTGTGATCGGGTTTCATCCCTTGCCTTGCCTGTTCCAAGGCCAGAGTAGACGGAGAGGAAATGCGTGGCTTTAACTGACAAAAATCGTGCTTAAAGCTGATGTGTCCAAACGACAGGTATAATCATCTACAGGCAGTTAGAAATCCTTTTTGTTTCTTGTGGTTGTGTAACACAGTTTGTTTTCTACCTGATGTCTGTTTGAGTGACAAAAACTTTGTCTGGGTATAATACAAAGAGGCTTTTCCTCATATTTGAATAAGGACCACCCGGCCCTCTGATTAATTTCTTGTAGCGGTATAACACTATATGTTTCTTGTAACAAAGTTCTTTAGTAGCCTTATACTTTTGGTAGCTTTCAACTACAAATACACTGTTTCTTTCATCATGCATATCCAACTTTAAAAGTCAGCTCTCCAGCTTAATTCTGCAGTTCTTCAAAATGACAACTCAAAGCTGTTTGGAAAGTGTGTCTCTTTCAGGAGAGAAGGATTAGTGCATAAACAAGAGACTGTGATACACATTCTGTATATATGTTATCAAGGATTCTTATTCAGTGGCATCTTGATGAAACATCGCTTGCTTTTCTTCCCATTTTGAATAGTTAAGAACAATTTTCCCCTGAAGACTGCCCTTCAATTTTGTGTTTTTCTTGGTGGCAAAGTTGACTTATTTTGAAAAGTACTAAGTAATTTTCCCTAATTGTTACGCTGTCTTCTAGTGCAATTTGGCAGGTGAACACGAGGAAGACATTTCACTGCTTGCCCATTTTCTATGGACCATTAGAGGACCGAAGCACTGGTGATATCTGTGAGAATGATTTGAACTAATAGGATTAAAAAGTGTTAGCTGAGGTTCTGGTAAATGTTCACTTTTTTACTGCTTAAGGCCGCTGTCTAGCAGTGAAGGTCTGACTGCTTGAGTGAGTTTCTCCAGAACTAGGTGATCAATGTGCTTGTCAGCACTGTATATTTCATAATATGGGGTGGAGGCACCCAGCTTGCTTCGGTGGGTTATTTGCTGCTTTGTTAAGTGTGGAGGATGACATCACCTTACCTACTTGCCTAGCATGATCACTAGTAGATATTTTTCCAAAGCATTATTCTGTGTACTCTGTGAGCACAGGGAAATAACCACTCTGTCCCAAATTGTTCTTGGAAGAGCGGATAGTGGTCAATGGGCTAATTTTCACCAGTAAATACAGCCTCTTTCCATTGGCCTCCTTCACAATGTCCTATGGAAGACAAGCTGTTTGGTTGGTGACAGCCTACTTTCAGGACCCTGCTGCCTTTAGCCATCACTTAACTGGATTTGTGCAGGGAGACATGAATGATGAAGTCTCCGGGAAAGTGTCCCTGGGTGCTTCTTCCTTGAGGCCCCTTGAGGATGTGCTATTATCTGGATGAACTTCTTGGCAGGCTTGATAAGATCTTGTCAACTGTAAAGTGAGCTCTCATGTTCTCAGGGAAACTTCCAAAAGTTGTCAGGCAGTAGTGTTATTTTTCAATTCTCATAATGAAAGTTGGATGTTCTGCTTTTGTTCTTGCTCAACAAGAACATTTTCGTTTGAAAATCAGAATCCTGGTAGTCAAAAGCTATTCTTAATTCATACAAATTTGAACATTGGTGTGGTTGATAGTATTGCTGTGATAGCTGGGCAGCTAATCTGTACTATGTATGAGTTGGAAATGATTTTGAAACCATTTAGGATGATGGATTGCAGGGAACACATCTGGAACTAAATTGTTTCCCATTGTTTTGAGGAGTGAAGAAGGTCTGAGCTCAGAAGAAGTTTCTCAGTTTGTCTGGCCAGTCATCAGCACTTGGCTTGCCATGGTAACATGCTGAGGAACCTGGTCATTTAGTAATGGCTTACTATTTGGTGTCAGCTTTATATGGGGATTTTGAGGGGTGCACCTCTTCTTTAGGTGCGGTTGGCAAAAGAAATGTTGTTTAAAACTGTTGTTAAAGCATTCTTAAATACTACCAGTTTAAGCTGCCCAGAGATTTGAGGAAGGGTAAGCTGTTGTCATCCTTAAAGAATTCAAATCTGTATGAAGTCCAGGTACCTTTTGTTTTCTGAGCCCACTTCCTACTGTATTTTGGAATATTTCAACAGAAAGGGATGCTCATCAGTGGTGAAACAAGTTGGTATGTATTTTCATACTCGAGTATGGGAACCTTTGACAGTATATCCAAGTAAGGAACACGATAGAACACAATATTGGAACTTAATAGAAGAAAAAACCTGCAAGTGACTGTAGTGCTGAGGTTATATTGAAACTTGTTCTCCGTTTAAGGGGTTAGAATTAATGGTGTTCTTATTAGTTTGATGAGAAGTCTATTTCTACCATATTTCACAACCTTAATTGTAAAATTACTCCCAGAGAACTGTTCTGGAGAAACTGAGGTTTGTGTGTAAGTTTGATGCAGGCAAAATAATGATAAATGTGCTTCAAGGAGCAAAAGATTGTCTGCTAATCTGCTATGGCAGGCTAATTAGTGATGGAGGGGTGTCTAGGCTAGATATGATTAACAGCTTACTTATGAGACAGTTCTGATGTGTCATTTAGGTATTATCTCGAGTAAAATCTGGAAGTCTGAACTTAATGTAGTGCACACTTAATTCTAACTTGATGTCAAGCATTGTAAACTTAATCTCTGTTATGAGAAGAACTTTTTACTCCCTGTTGTAAACTTATTATTTCTGAAGTTTTATAAGCTGCAATAAATACATGTTATGCTATGAATTGCATGTGATGTTAAGAGGAGATGTTTAAAAAACATTGGGGTCTTTGCATCATTTTTCTTCCATATGCACAGTAAAGGGCAAAGACACTTCTTGCACTTACTTTGCATGTTAGTCTGGTTCCCTAAGTAGCTAGTGTAATTGTTTGAGGTACCACAGGAGTGGGAAGAAAGGAAAGACTGAAGTTTATGATTTCTGGTAGTAGGAAATTAAGCAGGTAGTTTAACAATGTAATAGAAGTGTTAACCTGATGTGACCTGCAATGATGTTTCCTGTGTTTTACTCTAGCAGTTATTGATCATTTAATGCTTGCAACTCTTTAATAATATGCATGAATTACATATAATATTGTGGTTTAACTCCAGCCAGCAGCTGAGCACTATGCATCTGCTCTCTCACTCCTCCTCTTCCCAATAGAATGGGGAGGAGAATTGGGGAAAAAAAAGTAAAACTCATGTGTTGACATAAGAACAGCGTAATAACTACAATGAAAACCAAAATATAATCATAAGAAGAAAAAGGAATAGAACAAAAAGAGAAATAAAACTCAAGAAAAATCAAGAGATGCGCAGTGCAGTTGCTCACTACCTGCTGGCTGATGCCTGAGCAGAGATCTGTCTCTCCTGGCCAAGTCATTCCAGTTTCTACCCTGGGTGTGATGTCTATGGTATGGAATAGCCCTTTGGCTAGTTTGGGTCAGCTGTCCTGGCCATGTTCCCTTCTAGCCTCTCGTGCATCTTCACACTGGCAGAGTCTGGGAAACTGAAAAACGCTTAACTTAAGCTAAATGCTACTTAGAAACAACTAAAACATCAGTGTGTTATCAATGTTGTTCTCATGTTAATTCCAAAAGATAACTAAGAATAAAATGGACTCTGTCCCAGCTGAAACCAGGGCAGTAGGTAAGCAGGGATGATAAGATACCACACTGTATAGTTTGATGTATTAGAACATAAGAAATGCTTTGACCATGGTTCCCATGGTGCAATTTATTGTAATAAAATACTCTTGCTATTTAAACTCATTATTTCAAATTATCCCCTTGGTTAGGCAACATGTTCAAAACCATCCAATTATATGTCTCTCTGAGCTGGGCTTTTCTCTGCTTAGGCCACGTTTGCCAAAAGGAGGGAAAGTTGTTGCAGAGGCAGTTCTTGACCCCAGATAATTATGGAGACTGCAGACTGTGAGGAAGCTGAATTCCAAGGGTTGGTTCGGCTTGTCATGAGGCTGGCACTTTTTTGCCCCAGTTAGCTTACTGCTTTTTCAGCATTGTTTTAGGGAGAAAGACACTGACTGTGAGCTAACAAATAAGCTTAGTAGCAAATGTGTGGGAAAGAAACCATGGCCACCTGCCTTTTCAGTTGTTTATAAATGTTTGTGAAAAATGAGAACTTCTCACTAAAGAGACCTTCAGTGTGTGAAGGTCTCTATATAGCATCCAACAAAAGATCTTCTTCAGTATCCCTTTCTGCAAATGAATCGCCAGACTCTTAGTTCAATTGGGCAGTTTGAAGCCAACATAGTATGTTCCATAAGCAAAGGAATTTTTGTAGACTATATTTTCCTGGTGATTCTCTTCTTTCCTCCCGGAGAAGAACTGTTGTTTTAAGTGCTTCTCTTCATTTCAGATGTGTCAGTGTGCATTGCAATATCAACATTCAGAAAAGTAAAAGTAGTTCTCCAGCATGTAAAATGTGTTCCTCCAACTGTTAAAAATAACGCGGTATATTTGACGTGAAAAGTCAAGCTTCTTGCTGATCTTCCTTCTGAAATGCTGCTCCTACCATATCCTGGTTTGTAGGGCTCTGCAAATACATCCAGCACCATTTCTCTTGCAATATTTCTGGGTGAAAGATAGTTTGAGTTCCATGGATTTGTTAAGAGTTTGTCGTAAGGCAGCTAACATTTAAATTACTTTTGCCCAGCTTGTCTTCTGTTTTCAGTAGTATCTGACTACGTCTTGAGTCACTTCTCTGCATTAGTTCTGCACCTTAACAGTAGCATTTTACTGCTGTATTAGAAATCTGAAGAGTAAATGCTCTCATCAGTGTTCAGATACTGCAGTGAATAGCACGATGCATTTCTTAAGACAGCAAACTTAAAGAAAATCCATTGCTAACAACATTTGTAGAGGTAAGTTTTGGCAGTTTTCAGCTTGCTCAGATCTGTGTGTTACTGTTGTTTATTTTTAAAAAATAGTCTTAGGATTAAGCTGTTTTCCTGCCACAAAACCTCAAAGATATTGAAACTACCTGAAAGAAATAACCAAGAAATAACAAAGCAAATCAAAACATTCAGAAACTTGGCACTTAAAACATACATAATTTGAAGCAGTGTAAACAAATACAAGTAAAAACTACCAGAATATTCTGTTAAGCTAAGTTTTTTTAATGATTCTAGATGGCATTTGCTCCTACTCCACTCATGAACATAATTCCAGTTTCCCACTTGCACATCTCTAAAATGAAATATTGAATTTCTTAATAATTGAAGTTACAAGGAAAAGAATGGCTATAGAAAGTCTTCACTCACTATAATTACAATCACTTTCTAGCAGCATAAAAAAACCTGACAAATCCATCATATCAACATAAATACTACAAAGCTAACAAAAAATTCAACATTCCTCTCAGCCTTCTCTCACCATCTCCCATCAAAATCCTTGTTTTCTTCCCAAGGCTAAGCAAATAACTTTCCCCCTCTATCTATATGAATATTAAAATTCCAAAGCATTATAAAAACATAAACGTTTGCAGCATCTATCCTAAAATGATCAACTGCAGTTGTGTTTTTCATTCAATAGGAAACTTCAAATAGGATCACAGTCCAAAATGTTTTTACTAGGATGTAATTTTAAATAATGCACAAAACCAAAGGAGCAAACAGAATTTTATCAATGCTCCAAGCCTCTTCATGTTTGTGTAAACTGCAGGGAAATGAGGCCTCAACAAAATTAATGAGCTCTACAACACGGGGAGAGGCTGATTTATTTAGATAGCCCAAAGGAGCCCGTGCAAAAGCTTGTGTACTTTCATCACAACTGAAGTCTAAGTCAGGTAGCTTGTATTTAGATCTTTCTGACCTGGCTTCTGATCAAAAGGCAGAACACTGTCTTCTGGCTTTCTGGTGTACAGTATTTTGGTTAGACTAGACAGCATTTATACTGAGGAATAGTGTTTTCTTCAGAAGTCAGATGATGTTCAGGTTTGTATAAATTTTATTGAGGATTAGTGGGGAAAAAAAAAAGAGATATATTTGGCAGTATGATTTCAGCATCTAGATATTATATTTGAAGGAGATGATGTTCTAGAACTTATGAGAAATTTTGAAGGTACAGGTGCAGGTGAGATTGCTGTCAGAGGAGCTGTATTTTGCTTCACAACACTTCCTTAGTTATTTGGTTTATACGCGATTTATGATCATGTTTGTGTGGTTGAAGCACCATTTCTGACTCAGGAATTACAAAGCTGTAACTTGTTGGTCACTGAAGGGTGTGTTGTAGGGAAGTACAGCTAACCCTGACATTTTTATGTTTTCCTGCTTCTTCAGGTAGATATTAAAGACTTAGTGTTGAGCAAGATGGAATCTGTCTTACTTAGTATGGTTAGTGTCACAAATAAATACAGAAGTATAAAGGGAGAAGCCTAATGATCCCATACTCCATGCCTTGCAAAGTGGCTGAAAAATGTAATTGTGTCTCGCTTTTGTTTAAAGAATGAAATAAATTGTTGAAGTTATTTAAAAAGGTTTTCTTATGTTATGCAGAATCATTATCATTACTGCTCTCCAAAGAAGCCGTAGTCCTAAGTATTTGTTTCGTCTGAAACGATGGCTCTTACCAATTTGTGTGTCTGTCTTCGTGGAATTAATTGTAAGAAAATTATTTAAAGTAACTCCTAGAAAAATAAAGGTGGAAGCTGAAAAACTTTAATTAAAAAAAAAAAAGAAAAGAAAGTTGTAAAACTAAAAACCTACAGATCAGAATCTGAGGTGATGGATGTGTATAGCCTTGCACTGGTTAAAGTTGCTACATTAATTTGTAGGCGTTGCTTGAGCTAGGAAAACAATGCCTCATATTTGAGTGATGCAGCTTTATGGGGTAGAGCTGTTTTAGAAAGCTGGAGACGAAGTTCAGTCACGTAATCCTGTTTTCTTTAATGTTTGACATAGCATTAGTAAGTTTGAAGGAACACTGATTTCATGAAAGAGCCAACACTGTCTTTAGAAATGACGTAAGTCTGAAATGTTACCTGATCCCAGCTTGGTATTCACTAAGTTGGACAAGGTTTTGTAGCAATAGTGGAAGAGTAGGCTCTGAAGTAAACATTAATGTGGCAGATTTATTTTTGATCAGAGATGGAAGATGAAGAACATTTCTAGTTGAAGTTATCTTCTGACTCCTGTGCTAACCTACCCTAAGATTTGAAATACAAATGTCTATTTTTCTCTCCCATCAGAGTCCACTTTGGTACAAAGATAGAGGCTACCAGTGACATGTCAGCTGTACCTGAGGGCCAGCAGGGTGCCAGCTGTTAGTCAGGTTAAGCATATAGTGAATATGCATAAAGGTGCTTTGGCAGTGAATGTGTGCCTCAGGTTAGAAGGGTGAGCATTTGTGGATTTTAAGTGATGATAATGGGAATAACTACTTAAGTAGCTTTAAGTCATAATTTTGTCCATAAAACAGTGATGCCACATAGGAATTTTGTCAAAGTATCGTTATTGCTCCTGTTCCCAGAGTGGTGAAAGATGATAGTCACTCGCTAATACTCTGACAGAGATAGTGGCCTTTCCTTTGGGCAGTCAGTGTCAGACAGTGTACTACTAACATTCACACTATGCTGTTAACTTTTAACTGCTCTTGTTTGAGACAGAATGTAACTAAAACTCTAGAGACTTCTTTATTTTTTTTTTTCTCATGTCTTGCAATGTCTTCTGTTATCCAAGAGAATTAATGAATATTTGTTACTACAGGAGAGAAGGTACTCAATGGAACTGGATTTCAGACTGAAATTTACAAACAAACTATCTAGCAGTTGCTGGTGGAGGAAATATCCTGATTAACAAGGGGGAAGATATTGCAAGCAAATGACAGATTTTATACTACTGATGTAGCCACGACAGAAAACTTTTCATTGTACTTGTGAATAAATTCACAAAATGTTCTCAAAGAGAAGTAAAATGAAGGTTGTAATCAGCGTGGTTGGTATGAATCAGGGAATTCATCAATCACAACCTTATTTTTTGTTATAGCCAAACTGTTTAAATTAGCATAAAAGATAATGTGTTCTTTTTAAACCTTATGCATGCATCGTTTTACTTTTTGGTTTGTAAAAGACATAACCGATTGCTGTGTGATTTCTCTTTTGATGTTGCAAGGAAAGAAGGATCAGTTGCTGCCAAAAGTGCAGACAACTGTCTGTTATGTAGAATAATGGGAAAGGTCAAAGTTTCAGGTCCACTGGGTTTCTTGGCTCAGAACATCCTTCAGCAGTCAAACTGAGGTACTGTGTTGCATGTGTATGAGCAGCGTGGGTATGTGAGGCTGCACATGAGCTCTGAGCCTGGTGGGAACTTAAGGCTGTGGAGAGAACCATGCAGACACGCTTTGGCTGGAGCTTGTGCAGCTTCAGCAGAACTAGCAGTGAACTGAAGCAGTGGGGTCCTGGAACTAAACTGTCTCCATACAGGCTGTTTTATGGGTCTCTGCGTGGTGTTTATCAGCCGTTTCCAGTTTGGGGAGTATCGTGTTGGCATACCTTAGCTCTGGTGAAACTCTACTTAGGCTCTGTGCTTTGAAAAAGCAGTTAGGATGCCTCAGAGGTGAGGCTGGCTTTATTAGCAGAGCAGCTGCTGAGCTCATGGACTATGATTATGGAAGATTGTCTTGACCTGTGATGGCTCTATGCAAGGCAAGCAGTTTAGGTGTCTTACCATGTGTGGCACTGATATTCTGCCTACAGATGACTGAGCATTGGCTATATTAAAATTACAAGGACCAAACAGAAAAAGCATGGTTCTGCTATGGGTTTTTACTTGCCTTTTAAAATTATTTTCCCTATCTCATTTGTTTGTGTTTTTCAAGTATCAAGTAAAGAACAATGGTTCTGCAGTAATGAAATCGTATTAATTGATGTAAGCAAGACACAGTCTCATTGGCCTGGTCTCCTGTTCTGGTATTTTTAGTTGATATGCTGAGTGGATTCTGCTGTTTCAGAGTTCCATTCAATTCTTGCTTTACAAGTGACATGTTTCCTTTATGAATGACATTTAAATATCAATAATTTCTCTGATTGTTAACTGTACTAGTCATAAGCAAGATTTGGAACAGCGGTAGACTGAAAGAAAACTGAAGTGGCTGGCTGATCAGCTGGTGTATCTTACTGCTAGATGTTAGATTAGTGGCTTCCCAGAATTTTTCATATTTTTGTTGGTTATGATCATTTCTTGTAATGAAGCAAGTCTTCCAATTTAGTTTAGAGAGAAGAGATAGTGCTCTTTTACTTTATCTGAAAGAATACATAGAATTGTAACTACCACTTAGGATTTCCTTATGCTGCTCTTCCATTCTCCTTGAATCAGGCAGTACAACTGATGTATCATCATTCCAGTTGTACATAGCTGTTTGTTTTTACCTCAGAAATGCTTTGGGAGCATGTAACCACAGAGCTTTGCTTTTCCTACATTTTTTGTTCTGAATTAAGAAACTAATTAACTGTAACCTGTCTTCAATTGTAGGACAGAAAAACTCATTCATAAAAACAAGCCATCAACTTTGGAGTGAATAATTCCTTGTAACTTTTGGAGATGAGACATTCTGCTTTGTCTTTCTTTTCTCTGCAGTCTTGCAAGTGCTAATATGGATAACGAATCTTTCTTGGCAGATAGGTTTCTATAGGAAATCTTTGCTTCCTTTCATAAAACTAAGTAGTCTGAGGCATCCCCTGAGGGATGGTACTCATTGCTGAGGCATGGTTTGTAGATTAAGAGGTGAATATTAGATGAAGCAGGGTCAGGAAACAAAGATTGTGTATTATTTTGTGCACATTTTCCTTCAGTTTCATGAATAATGGAAACTGCTTGTGCTGTCCAGCCCTTTTCTGATCTATCTGTGTTTAGATAATGTTCCATTCAGATGCAGTGTAAAGCTCAGTTTCCTTTAACACTTTGTTTATTGTTATGCTCTGTGTACTACACTTTTCCTATGGGAGTTATTTTTTTTTCCCCTGAATTAGATTCTATTTCTTCACTCTTCAGGAGGGACTCTTGTCCTATTCAAAAGATTTGGAAGAAAGAATTCCCATGTCTTGTATCAGATTAACTTTGATTTAGTAGTCTCTATAGCTGAAAAGAGACAGTGGAATCTGTCATCCAAAGGAGAGATGAGAATGGATAGATAAACATTTTGTGATTAAGAATGAATTATTGAATCCTCATTGAGATGTAATACATTGAAAGGAAATGTCTGAGGAAGTGGTGAACTAGTGTGTTGGGTATTCATATCTTAATCAACTGAATAGTTCCACGTAGAAAAAAATATCTGCTGGTTGCTGACATATTCTGGATATATCTTTATTATGTGAGAAAACAACCTCAAAATACATATTTGCTTGTGAATTTAAATCCATGGCCACAGGTAGACTTTCAAAAGTTAAAAAGAATTTAGTGTAATGGTTTTAATATATGAATTTATTAAATATAGACGTATGTCATGCATTGAGCAATATGCAATGAGATAATACTCCAACATATTTTGTTGATGATTTTGTTAAATTGTTCTATTTTTTTTTAAATTGTGTTTTGGTTTATTTTATTTATCAGAGAAAGCAACCAGTGAGATGAACACTGCAGAGGACTGGGGCCTTATCTTAGACATCTGTGATAAAGTTGGACAGTCACGTACAGGGTAAGTGACTTCAGAAATTTCTTCCCCAAACCTTGTTAATATTGTTGTGTCAGTCTTATACTCAGATGAGAAGAATGAAATGTTTGCTATCTTCTGTAGACTTTTTCAGCAGCTCAATTTAACTTAAATGTATTACAAGTAGATGGAAAATGTATGGATTTTCTGCTCAAATATTTTACAGTTCTTTTGGAGATGCTAGCTGATCTGTGCCTTGTGTACAGCAGCTTTTTGCTGATATAATGGAATAAATAAACTGATATATTTTAGCAGTGTCACTGTAAACCCACAAGACTTGATGAGGAAGTTTTTTTACAGAATCATGATCTAGGTTGAAAATGACCTCCAGAAGATCTTCTAGTCCAGGCCTCCAGCTAGAAACAGATCTAATTAGATGAGGTTGCAAACAGGTATAATAAGATCAGGTTACTTAGGGCCATTCTGAGTCTTGAATGCCTCCAAGGTTAAAGTTTCTATAATGTCTATGGCCAACACGTTTCAGTATTTAACTACCCTCACAAAAAGGAAGTAATCCTGCAATCTAATTACAATTCCTCCCACTCCAACTTGTCTGTTGCCTCTTATCCTATGACTACAACTCTTAATATTCTGGCTACATCTTCTGTGTATTCACTGATCAATTGCTTGTAGAAAGCAGGAAGTCCACGGCTCTCAAAACTTAACACAGCTCTTGATCTCTCCTTGTATGTGACTCTGTTCTGACTTACTGCAGTGTATCAGTATCTTTCTTGCACTGAGAAGCCTCAAACAGGGTAAAGTGCGACAGATGTAATCATACAAGTGCAGAAAAGAGGGAAAGGATCACTTCCCTGGTCCTGGTGGCATCACTGACCACTTATTTGAGCTAGGATGCTCAGGTTAGTTGTCTGTGCTGCCAAGTTGCACTGCTGTCACCTGTCACCCAATAGCACCTGTGTATCTTCTCCTGCAGAACTGCTTTCAATAAAGTGGTCAGCTCCTGGCCTTTTGCTGGTGCAGACCATCTGAAATGCAACATCTTGCCCTTGCTCTTGTTGGCCTTGATAAAATTCCAGTCTGTCCATTTCTCCAGCTTGTCCTGGCCCTCTGAATAATAGTCCTGTTCTCCAGTATTTTGATTGCTCCCCCCAAATTTGCTGTTGTCAGGAAAGCTGCTAAGAGTGCACTGCCTCCCATAATTCAGGATTTTAATGGTAACATTTAACAGTGTCAGTCCCAGCAGAGGTCCCTGAGTGACCTCATGAATTTCTGCTGAAGTGACCTTCAGCAAGTTCCCTCATGGCACCAAACTGGGAGGACTGGCTGATTCAGCAGAGGCTGTGCTGCCATTCAGCAGGATCTCGACCGGCTTGAGAGTTGGGCAGAGAGGAACCTCATGAGGTTCAACAAAGACAAGTGCAGAGTCCTACATCTGGGAAGAAGCAACCTCATGCACCAGTACAGGCTGGGAGTGACCTGCTGGAGAGCAGTTCTGCAGACAGACCTGGGAGCCTGGTTAACAATAAACTAACCAAGAACCAGCAACGTGCCCTCATGGCCAAGAAGGCCAATGGCATCCTGGAATGCATCAAGAGGAGTGTGGGCAACAGGTCAAGGGAGATTTTCCTCCCCCTCTACTCTGCTCTAGTGAGGCCTCATAGTTGTTGCAGGTTATGTCTAACAGACTGATCAGGAATCCCTGTGCCTAGTTTGTTTCTAAAGGAGCAACAAGGAAAACTGAGTCACTTGTGTAGGCTTGAGACCCACAATCAGATACCTTAGACTATAAATGCACATTAAATCCCTGAAAATATATCCAGTGTATTGTGTAGAGTTGTATTTTAGATTCCAATTGCTGTTAGTTTTGTCTTTGTTGCAGTATAGTCAAATACATTATTGTTTGCTCTCTAAAATTAAACCTGAAGTTTGTTGAGAAATCTTTTTTGCTATATTAGTATATAAAGCAGTAACTTCTTGTGTTTCTTGCCCTGTTTCCTCCTACTGATTTGTTACTCTCAGTCATTGTTCTGCCTCTGGAATTTTGATTGTAGAATCATTGTAGCAGAACTGGGTCCCAGGTCTGGAGAGATGCCTAATAGAATCCCGTTCTTGCAGGGAGTGTGCCTTCCCTCTGACTTCTGCATAGTGCTTCTCATAATTTACACACTAAATTGTGTGATGAATGAATTTGAAATAAGAATAAGAATTGCAATTCTGTCTAGAATACAGGTTTTTAGGCTGTGTGACTAAACATTGGTAAGCCTGGATATTTCTTTTTGCTGTAGCTGTAATCAAAAGGGTTTTTTTAAAACCATTTCAGCCTGTTAAAACATTCACACTCCAATATTGATCAGTTCTGTTAAATATTTGAGCAAATAGGTTTCTTTTAAGGCATTTATATGAATTGCCAAGGAATTTCTTGGCTTGTTGTTTTTTTACCTTTTCAAAATTGTACTTGACACATGTGGAAGATCATTTGGTTGTGAGGCTTTCTTGTTACTTATGTTTTTTTAGGCCTAAGGACTGTCTCCGTTCTATTATGAAGAGAGTGAACCATAAAGATCCCCATGTTGCTATGCAAGCATTAACAGTAAGTTCTTCTTAATGTAGTGCTTTTCCTTTCTGGAAAAACATGTTGCAAAAAAAAACCCCCTTCTCTGAGTTTTAATCTTGCCTTCTTTAGCTTCTAGGAGCATGTGTATCAAACTGCGGTAAAATCTTTCATTTAGAAGTCTGTTCAAGAGATTTTGCCAGTGAAGTAAGCAATGTATTGAACAAGGTAACGTATTGCATTGATTTATACAATCCATAGAAAGACTAAATCAGACAGATTCAGTAATCTGAAAATGGAATGGAATCTACTTTTGGAAGGCTGGAAATTTGGTGGTGGGAGGAAGGACAGAGGATTACTGGAAGGCTGTGAGACCTTCCTACATGTTGGTTCACACTAGTTCCTTATGTATTCTGTTCAGGAGAGCTGATGTGTAGTGTCTTAATTTATATACATACAAATTCATTTTCATGTTAAATAACAGCAATGGAACACTAAATATACATGTGGTGAAGTGGAGATAATAAAGGACTTACATAACCTTGTTTTACTTTATTTTGGGCCTAGTACTTACTGTACTAGTACAGACACAGTGCTGTTGTATTATTCTCCCTCTCTAATAAAGATATTTCTTAGTGTTACACTTGACATCAAAATTAAGTGTCTATGTAGTTTATATTGACAGTAATATGCAAGTATTGGAAATTAAGGAACTAAGAACAGACTCCTACGTTATTTAACTTGTTTCTGCTATTCTTGCAGGGTCATCCAAAAGTTTGTGAAAAACTGAAAGCCCTTATGGTAGAATGGACTGATGAATTCAAGAATGACCCACAACTTAGTTTAATATCTGCTATGATAAAAAATCTTAAGGAGCAAGGAGTTACTTTCCCAGCTATTGGCTCACAGGTACATTAAATTTTGTGGTTGTTCTTAAAGGGTATAATAAATTCATTTTATTGTCAGTTGTTTTACAGTTTATAGTCTTGAATTTTATAATGTGTTTGTGAAATAAAAGGAAATCTCTCTTGTCTGAATGAAGCATTCCTTTGAGGGGTGAAATGCTCTGGTTTACTTTAGGTTTTTATATTGCAGATGAATGCAAATCAAAACGATGAACTTAATGCATTGACAGTTTTTTGTTGAATTTAGTTTTACATCTCATTTTTATTTAGGCTGCTGAACAGGCAAAAGCAAGTCCAGCTCTAGTTGCCAAAGATCCTGGTACAGCAGCCACCAAAAAGGAAGAGGAGGATTTAGCTAAAGGTGAGTTGATATACATGCTGACCTGATGTATTGGTAAATATCAAACCAAAACGAACAAGTGGTTCCTTTCTGTTAATAGTGTATTTATGGATTGTGGTTATGGTAACCTGCTTAGGTAAGAGAGCTGGCTTAGAGACTAAAACTGTTCTATGGGTTAAAAATACGAAAACAATCCTAATTTTTACTTTTTAGTTCCCCTTGCCAAACTGAAACGAAACAGTGAAAAAAGTCTGCAAATTAAACAGTAAAGAATCTCCACTATGGAAATGTTTGATACAAGTTCTGCACTTGGATTTTACCTCTTCCTGGGGCAAATGAAGCACATTCTTTGACCATTTAAATGTCTGATGGAAGAAGAAAATAAGATCTTACTATAAGTTGTATGCTAAGTTGGATTCAGGATTCTGAATATACTACTTTGAAGTCTGAATACTGCTTCTGTGGTGCACTGTAAGGCTTGGATTGCTGTAAGCATAAGTGCCTGTTAAATCATAGAATGGTAGGGTTGGAAGGGACTTGTAGAGATCATCTAGTCCAATCCCCCTGCAGAAGCAGGTTCACCTAGATCAGGTTGCAATGTCTCACTGCAGTGCTAGTAAACGAAACTAAGATGACTTCTTTTGATTGACTGTTTTACTAAGTTACATTTAAAAGTCATTTAATGATCCTATACCAGACATGTGTGAAGAGTTATTCTTAGAGTGGTTTGATCTTTATCATCTACATACTGTTTTGAGGTCAAACTTCAGCAATGTGAAGGCATCAAGTGTGAGCCCTTTTATGTAGCATAGTTTTGAGTTCAGAGTTTTAACAACCCCCCTTCACTGGAGTGAAGTTCCCATGCTAATAACTGCTGGATGTTTGCAGTCTTTTTTCTTTCATAGATTTTTTGTGTGTATTTAGCTATTTAATATAACACTGATTTATTTAAATCTCCATTAGCTCATCTTCATATGTTACTAATAGTTTCTTCAACTGCTGAACTGCCAATGTCTGCTTTTCAAGGGATTTGTGTGTCAAAGGTTCAGATTTTGCATGGGTTCACTAATGTTTGTTCTCTTGTTTTGTGGGTCCTATTCTGTCTCTTATACATGAGAATTTTTTTCACAAGCTTGGAAGAGTTTAGTGTGAGTGAAACCTGTCAGTTAAATGTAATTCAAAATGTCCAAGAAATGTAAAATTATTCCAGGAAGGACAGGGAGGGAACAGGAATGGACAATTTTCTTAATTGTGAATTAAGAAGGCGCTTTTTTACTCTGAGTGACTGAGCACTGGCACAGGGAGGTTGTAGGTCTCCATCCTTGGAGATAATCAAAAGCTATCTGGAAATAGGCCTGGTCAGCCATCTCTAGGTGACCCTACTTGAGCAGGAGATAGGGCAAAGTGACCTCCATAGATGTCCTCAACCAACCTGTGTGACTCTCTGATTGTGAATTCAGGCTGAAAACTCCTGATCTAAAGAGGAACAATGTGAACCAGAAAAGCTGTATCTTTTTGATGATGTTTCTCTTGTTAAGTGAAACAATTAAATATAATGTATGAATGAAGAATAAAAATAGTTCATATCAGTTCAAGACAGCAACAAAAATATAGTACAAATTGGATTACTGTTTGTTCTCAAGTGCTATTCATTTCTCTTGCCCACATTGGGAGCCTCAGTAAGTCTATAGATTTAATTGTGCTCTCTGGTTGTAAAACATCTTTTTGGTTTCTACCATTATTCTTAATTAAAAAGGAGAAATTGATTGTGATGTGATAGGAATGGAAATATATTAGAAGCTTTCAGAGTTAAATTTTCATAAAATTCAACCCATTTTTATAGAGGAATTTTCATATGAATAACTCTTCTTTTGTAGCTATTGAACTGTCACTAAAAGAGCAAAGGCAACAGCAAACAACACTTTCCAGTTTGTATCCAAGCACTTCAAGCCTTTTAACAAATCACAAACATGAGGGCAGAAAGGTTCGTGCAATCTATGATTTTGAGGCTGCTGAAGACAACGAATTAACTTTTAAAGCTGGAGAACTTATAACTATCCTTGATGACAGGTAATTTATATAGAATGTCTAGTAGAAGTATGGTAGATTGTAAAAAATCAATCAGGAATCATGTCTTTAATGTAGAAGTATGGATTTGAATGCAATTGCAATAATATGTAATAAATGCAACATGCAATAAAATTGCATATTAAATACTTTCTTTAGTTATCTCCTAGATTTTTTACATACAAATGTAATTACATAAAGATTCTTGTGTAAAATGTCTGTGTATATATAAATTGCATTTGTGCACAAGTAATATAAATACCTTGTATGGTGCAATTCTTAGGAAAATTCCATGTAAGTAGAGTTGTTTTTTTTTTTCCAATCTGTGGGTTTTAAAATGATTTTTTTTTACTTTTAGTGATCCAAATTGGTGGAAAGGTGAAACTCATCAGGGTATAGGATTGTTTCCATCTAATTTTGTAACAGCTGATCTTTCTGCTGAGCCAGAAATGAGTAAGTAATGTTATATTTATGTAGATATGTTAAATCTTTCCATCACCCAAGGCTTATTTCTGTAGTGATTTACTTCCCTTATGTCCTTTTCCTTATGGTAGAGTTCAGTTGTAAGTTAACGTGATACCTGAAGCAAAACTGAGGAGCCCTTGCTGTGCTCTCACAAACAACAGTCATGTCTTTATGGTGTCAGACCAAGGTTGCTCAAGCTGTTGTATGCTGAAAGATATGATGCTGTCTGCTGCTGGATTTGTCAGTAGCTTCCTTGAGACTCGTTGAACAAGTCCAGTGACAGCTGGATAAATGTAGGCAACAGCAGATTTTTTCCAAATTGCCTCTTTGACTGATTGCAGTGGTACATGTCTAACAAAGACAAAACTGAAGGCCTCTGGCCATATAGGAACTGGAGACAGAGTAGTTCTGTTCAAGCAACTCATATTAATTTAAGATTCTAGAAGTGATTCCTGAAAATCTAATGGGTTTGCAAATCATCCCCTGTAATTTCAGTATGAGTATACCAGTGATATGTAAACATCTACTTGCTCAAACATATTTCTATTGACTTTGTGTGAACTGATGTCTGTTTAAATACAATTTACAGATTTGTTTATGAAAAGTCCATAGAGATGATTTTGGCCTTCAAATGTCAACAAAATGTGTCTTGTAAAAAAAGCTCACAGTAGATGTTTCAAATGCAAAGGACTTGGGAAACAAGCTAGCTGTATCACTTTCATGTCATTTATTTATTTTAGAAAATTAAAAAATCCAATAATAAAGCCTCTTTATCTTGCAGTGAAAGCTGAGAAGAAAACAGTGCAGTTTAGTGATGAAGTTCAAGTAGAGACAATAGAACCTGAGCCTGAACCAGTTTATATTGATGAAGTAAGTATGCTACTCCAGGACTATACAGCTGTTCACCTCCAGACTAAAAACTTGATTGGAGTTAATGCATTTGCATTCAAGTTTTACTTTAAGTACTTCAGCGTACCTCATAGTTACCCATCTCAAATACTGTCTTAGATTGATTTCCAGTATCTTAGAATAATAGAATGGTTTACATTGAAAGAGACCTCAAAGTTAACTTAGTTCCAAACCCCCTGCCATTGGCAGGGACACCTTCCACTAGACCAGATGGCTGAAAGCCACATCTGGCCTGGCTGTGAATACCTTCAGGGAGTAAGCATCCACAGCTGCTCTGGGCAACCTGTTCCAGTATGCCTCACCAACCTCACAGTGAAGAATTTCTTCCTTTAATCTAAATCCACCTTCAGTTTGAAGCCATTACCTCTTGTCCTATTACTACATGTGCTTGTCTTTGTTGTAATACTCTTAAGGTACTGGAAGGCTGCTATAAAGTCTTTCCAGAGCCTTCTCTTCTCCAGGCTGAACAATCCCAACTCTCAGCCTGGGTGCATAACAGAGGTGCTCCAGCACTCTGATCATTTTTGTGGCCCTCCTCTAGACCTGCATCCACAGGTCCATGTCTTTCCTGTGCTGAGGACCACAGAGCTGGACGGAGTTCTGCAGATGGGATTCCACCAGAGTGGAGTGAAGGGGCAGAATCCCCTCCCTTGACCTGCTGGCCACACTGCTTTTGGTGCACCCCAGGATATGGTTGGCCTTCTGGGCTACGAGCTCATGTTATTCAGTTTTTCATCCACTGCTATTGTAACCACCACTGTCTTCCTGTAGTCAGAGAGACCTCTTTCCTTTGAAAACTGTGAAGTTTTTGTTGCTCTGTAAGTGATATCTAGTAAGATTCACAGAATCTCACTGCAGTCGTTCTGCAAGGTTCCCAGGAGCTCTCAGCCTTTTTTTTTGCTTCTTTTATTTATTTTTTATTCTTCCAGGGGCCTTAGAACTATTTTTCAAAAATTTCCCCTTTCTGTCTCATGACCTTCCATTTCTTCCTCAACTAGGGTTCTGTCATTGTTCTTTGAAATGAAAAATCAGTTACTTCATTCCTAAAGTCCTATTTAACTCTTCCCTCAAACACTCCTCCTTCTGAGATACATAACTCATTTCAACAGATTACAAACTAACCTCAGGCCTGCCTCAAGGTGCCTTCCAGCTTTCGTCTGCTGTGATTCCATGTTGGTTTATGTTTTCATGTCTTGTTTTGCTTTTAAATTATGATAGTATAGTTTTTAAGGAGGTAGCCAATTTGGCTTCTTCCTGCCTGTCCTGAGGTTAAGGAGGGAAAAAAGCTTGGTTTCCACTGTGATACAACCTATATAACTCTGGCCTGTTAAGAGCTATTTACTCCCAAAATGTAGGGTAGTTTTTCAGTGAATTAACTTCCAAGTACCTGTTTCTTTTTACAATACTCACCACCAATCCCACTAGATGGTGGTATTGCATATGTAATAATTAGAATGGAAAAATAGAAATTGTTCAATAAATACCACTTAGAAGGACTTTTAGGAATAAGAGGGTATTCTACACGTTGCAGTTCTTATTACTAAGAATTTTTGTCTTTTGGCTTTTCTTTATTCAAGTGTCATCATTCCTGTAAAGTACTATATATGGTTCATGTTTTCTTATAGTCTAGTTGATTTCCAAAGTGCTGTTGTAAATAGCTGCTTTAATTTACCATCCTGCAAGTGTTAATTCTGCCTCTGTGTGCTCTGATTATACAATTTATGTTTTAGGACAAAATGGACCAACTCTTGCAGATGTTACAAAGTGCAGATCCATCTGATGACCAGCCAGATCTCCCAGAATTGCTTCATCTTGAAGGTAAGAAATTTTCAGGGCTTTAGGTTTTTTGTTTCTTTTGTTTTCCTCTCCAGTACTTACCTATATCAAAATAAACTACAACTGCTTCAGTCTCACGTGCACACCACAAACATGCCTGAGAAAAGTGCCTGAGAAGTCCTTGTCATGTCTTTTACCACATCTTGTGTTATACATAAAAATAAGATAAATTTATACCAGGTTTTATATCTTTTCCCAACATTTCTGCCAATGTATTACTGAGCACGGGTTCAAAGAAACAGATGAGTGCCTTTGATGCAATTCCTCTTTCACCTGGAGTTGCCTTCAAGGAACTCATAAATGATGCCCTTTCACCCATCACAGCCCAGAGGCTTTCAGGACTTTCTGCATCTCTAATTTGGGAAAACTGAGAATGAAGACAGCATTCCAGAGCTAATTATAGTGCATTTAGGTCATCTTTCATGCCTAAATATTTTTTCTTCATCTTTCTTTTTGAATATTGAGTGGCTCTTGGGATTAAATACATCTCTTGATTAGTAAATAGTTCATTGCTTGGATAAGTGGGCACAGTTTGCATTCTGGAGTAGGGTTAGACTTTAGTATCCCCTTTCACCTTCCTTGTCTGTTTAATTTACATTTGACAATTGTTGTCGTTCTGTTAGTTCACTGTTTTGCTTGGCAGTTACATGAACCTCATGCTCTTGTGCTGAAATTTGATGGGGAGTGCATTTTTTACTTGTTTTAATTCTATTCTATTTCTGGTAAGTTCATGTGTTGATGTTAGTGGCTTAGTGTTAATGGTTGTTAGTGGTTAACCTCTTCCCACAGTTAGAACTCTAGTGAGATAGCAATGAGCTATTAGTGTCTTGGACATCCAAATGATTTGAGTCATTGCAATCTCTTTTCCCCTTCATTGTTTTCATAGATAGACTTTTTGTAGAATGTTAGTTGAGCACATAAACTAGGATGCTGTGCAAACTTTCTACTGTAAAGAAGAGATCACCTTTAAGATTTACTTAAACTTCCTTATGCAAAATGCTTTCACCTTTACATTCCCTGGATGTTAAATGTGTGTTGTTTTACCCTATTGTTTTTTTAAATGTACATTTTCAACTGTACCACTACCAAAAACTTCATCTGGATCTCATTCTTAAATTGTTCATGACGTTACCTCTGTGCCATACCTTTTTTGGCATACAGATGATAGTAATGACTTTTAAAATATTGGACTGTCATACCTATCTGGTAATTTTTTTTAAAGCTGCTTTCTGCCTTTGCAACATGGAAGCCTTTATCACTCTGATATATTTGAATGTCTTTCTCTTCTAGCAATGTGCCACCAGATGGGGCCTCTCATAGATGAGAAGTTGGAAGATATAGACAGGTAAGAAAAAGACATGTGTTTTGACTCAAAAGATTTGTTCTTAGAAATACCAGTGTGGTTACTTAATGATATCTTAATCATTGCTGTGAATACTGGCAAAGAAAACAGATATATTGACATATCTGTTTTCTAGTATTGTATAGTTTGACATTCTGACACTTGTCAGGCATCACTTCACAGGCAGTAAGAATATGTTGTTTATCACACCTCATGAAAGTTCTCTCTGTTGTTTGTTTTGTACTGAAGTTATCTAAAATGTAGAAAAAATTGTAAAATGTGTTTTCTAGGAAACATTCAGAACTTTCAGAGCTCAATGTTAAAGCAATGGAGGCCCTTTCTTTGTATAACAAACTGATGAATGAAGACCCAATGTATTCCATGTATGCGAAACTACAAAACCAACAGTATTATATGCAGTCATCTGGTGTTTCTGGCTCTCAGGTATGTATGTAACCTTTAATAGCCATAGATGTTATCAAGTACAAACAGAGCTACAGTTATTTCCTATAAATTAATGGTAATAAGCAGTTTTTTACATGAGCTACCTTTTTACAAAACTTACCTAAATGCTTTTTTCAGTATAATTCTCTACATTACTCAAATAAAGATATATTGGAATGTATATCAATATGGTGAAGCACATTGATTGCAAGCAATAATTTATTTCTTATTTCTACCCTTCTGTTCCCACTCCCCGAGTTGGAAACCTCTTTTTATGGTCTTTGTTACCTTAATGCTAGGTGAAAGTCATCTTACTCCCTTTTCTTTGTCCTACAACTTTGAACAGAAGACAGTCACTTGCTATTAAAACATCTGTAATAAAAGGTTTAGTCACTTGCTATTAAAACATCTGTAATAAAAGATTTGAGAGACTGTCTCTAATTTCTAAAGTCCATTATTAAATACCAAATTGTCTTGTATTTTTAATATTAATTTCTTTAACTTCCTAGGTTTATCCGGGGCAACCTCAAAGTAATGCATATTTGGTGGCAGGAAGTGCACAGATGGGCCATATTCAAGGCTATAATCTTCCTCCTGATCAGCTCCCTTCTCTCAGCCAAGGCACAGTTACTCCATCTGCCAGTTCAGTCCTGCCTGGTCAGCCTGCACAGACATCGTACACAAAGTAACTTCACATATTTTCCTATTCACTTCTAAATCAAGTTAAACATAAAGGACTATGGGTAATAGTTAAAGGAGGTGGTTTTTTTCTTGCAGAAGTATAGTTAGAATTGTGACAGAAAGATACTATAGTGCAATTATTTCCCATGTGCTTTTTATTGGTGTCTTGTGTTTGGTAAAAATTCCTGACAAGTTTCAAGCTTTTTTGGTTTTTTTAATAATTTTCTCTGTTTTTAAAACTGTATAAAAAAGAAGATGTCCTTTATGTATGAAAAATGGCATTTAAATATATATTTATATATAGATATTTATGTAAAAGAAAAAAAGAGAAAATTACATAGACATGACTAATTTAAAAATGATTATATTTGAAAGTTAGTTTTAATATACATTTAATGATGACAATTAGCTGTTGCTCTGTCTTTGCATCATTTCTGAGATAGTGTATAATGTAGTGCTTGTTTCTCAAATATGTTGCTGTGGAAACGTGGGGAGAATTCTGCTCATTTTGAGAAATGAATGGACCATGAATACTTACTAAAGGTTATACAGCTCCCACACATAAAGCTGCTACGAGTGGCTTTCTATTTTGGGTAAATGCCCAAAGATGTTAAGCTGTGGCTAAGCTACCTGTATTGGGGAAAAGTTCTGAACTGACCTTAAGAAAAGATTAGGGTGAGGATAAAGTATTTTTTTTTATATAAACTTGAGAGCCATCCATCTTTATTTATCCAAGTCTTTGTTAGTCTCTGTCTCCCAAAGCTGCTCATTTGGAGCCATAAGACACATGTTAATAAAGCAAATCTATGTGTACTTCACCTGACCTGTTTTGCTATTTAAAATGTTTGGATTTTGTGTTTTTATGTGAGCAGAATGGAAGATAGATGGGATTCCATGTTGCACGTTAAAAGAAAACAGAACTATAGATTCACATTCTAGTTTTAAATCTGTGGGAGGTGTGTTAAATAGGTTTAAATCTGAGGAGTGTGTGTGGATTTTAATTGAAATGCTCATTAGCTACAGTTTTAAATGTGCAAGGTGTCCAGAGTTAGGAGACTTTTGTGTGTATGGATAGAACAGCTGAAGAAGCAATCAGTGTTGATAAATTGTGTGTTAATTCAACTGTTTGGTTTTTTTTCTTCAGTGCAATGGTCGGCTCTGTTGCTGGAAGTACTTACTCTAACCAGGCTTCAGTGTATAGTCCACCACCTGCTACTGTTGATGTTGCTGCTTATCAGAATGCTGGAACTAATATCTCCCAGGTGCCAAACTATAACTTAGCATCTACATCTTTGCCACAGACAACAGGCAGTCAACAAGCACCTCCACAGCAACCACAGCCTCCACCACCTCAACAACCACAGCATAGTTACTCACAGAAGGCTCTGCTATAGGATCCAGGACTTCTGATTCCTAATCTTCTTTAACCTCTGCTAAAGGCAGTTGGCAGTTCTATGAGTTTCTTCCTTTAATCTCTTAAACTTTGTTTATCCTCAGCTTAATAAGAATCTTACCTTGGTGAACAAGTTCAATTTGCACTGACTTTTTAGGATTTTTTTTTTGTTTTTGTTTTTTTCTTCGTTTTGCAGAGGAATGGATATATTTAGGACATTTAATTCCTTTTAAAATGCCTAAAAAATGGTACAAGATTTATTTGTCTGGTAAAATTGGCTAGTCTGTGAAAACTCAACCCTTGCAAACCGTTGTGGCATATATGTTATGTACGTATAGTGTATGATTGCAATAGTGGCCATTTCGTATAGCTATGGTGATCATGTGAATATATTTAACACTATGTTTAAAAATAATTTACTATTTTATTTTAATCATGAACTGACAACCATGTTTCATAGTTTTGTCTGGTTTATGACTAGTGTGATGTCTCTTCTCCAATGCAGGAAAAGCAGTAATTCTGCATATCATGGTTACGCTTACAAGCTAAGGTCAATATATGAATTTACACACTTCTCTGAGTCTAGGTTTCAGTACTTCTTGAATTGAACACAAGTGTATTATCACTAATAAATAGAAGGCTTATCTACCAAAGTAAACTAGCTAACTGGTAAGTGATTTGGGAGGTTAACAGCAAATAATGATTCTGCTTCAGATATAATTAGTAACTTAAAACTACTATTCAGAGGCTGCTAAACATATCATGGGACCATGCAACAGATCAGGATCTTGCATTTTGTCACGAGAAGCATGTAACTTATTTTTTTTTCCAAGTTGTTTGTTTGTTTTTTACAGTGAGAACCAGAACTGTGTTCTGTGTCTGTTGGTAGAGGTTACACCAAAGACAGAGGAATTGAGTTGGAAGAGAAATGGTGGAGTTTTCAACTGGAACACACAACATGAATGACACTACTTTTTCATGTCTTCTTAATTAGAATGTGGAAAATAACGGACATTTAAATCACTTTGCTGAACAAACATTCAGGGCTTCATTTTCTCTCTTGTGGCCTTGCTTAGCAAATTGTTCTGTTTACTGTTCTTACACAAACACTTCTGCCTTAAGCATGTTCCAATTTCCAGTTGTACCATTTCAGTTTGTTAGCCCTTCTTTAGTACAAATAGTTCGAGGCATCTGATTTTCATCTGCTTTCAGATTGGTTTGAATTCTTCCCTGCATCAGCATGCATTAGCCTGTTCAAAATCCTTGTATTTCTCAGTAACTTAGCCAAGTGGCTCTGTAAATCATGAAAATTTCTTTCTGTAGCTGAGGTGCTGCAAAAGGAACGTGGTAATGGAAGGCAGCATTTTAGATACATTTGATTAGAGTTTTGTGTACAAAGACTGTTGTTACTTTGCATTTGCATTCAATCTGTTAATGCATCCTGGTTTCCTCTTACCTTTTTCAGCAACTCTAATTCCTCTTAGAGCAATACTAGATGGCTTCAGCTTCACATCTGTGTTTTTAGTCTCGCTACCGTGTATGTCAGAAATTGTTTGCTTTTGTGTCCTATATTTTAGTGTGATGCTTCTGGAACTAAATGTTGCAATTGTACGCTATACTGTCAGCTGACCTCAGTTACCCCATAAACTCCTGGGTCTGTTCACACTTACCTAACATGCCTTTGTTTCACTGTTTTGATAGACACTGGTATTTTGCTTGTTAACACTTTAAAGTGACTACTTTGAATAACTTGGAAGCGGAGTGGTTACAGAATGTGCCTGTAGCTGATGTGATGCAGCTGGGGTATGTTCTAGCCAGCTGGCTGGTTTGATACTAGTATTTTCCCTTTTTTTCCCTCTAAAATTCTTAAGCACCCTCACAAACTGTAATTACTTCAGTACTTGATGTCATCACAAAAATCTGTGGAATTTGAAAGGAAATACTAAACCCACAATAAACTCGAGATACTGTGTCATGGATCATTTTTAATGGATGGAAGAGGTGATTTTCTTTACCAGGGACTTGAAGTAGTGTTCTCTGTATGCTGTAGGTACCTTATTCCAAAATCAGAGAAACAATGTGTATACAAGTGTATAGTTTCTGCACAAAAGTGAAAGTAACTTTTTACTCCATAGTTCTTAGGCTGTGATTCAAGGAGAAGCTTCAAGCATCAAAACAGGCCAGCTGCCACTGACTTAGCTTCTCGTAAGTTGTCACATATCCCCTGGTGAGGGCCGATGGAACCTCTGGCAGAAAGGACTCAGCAAACGTACATCTTGTTACTAATTTGTCTTTGTTTTTACAATTTGTGAAGTCTCCTTAACACACAGAAATGCTTGTTCCTGCTTCCTCCTGTGGACACTTGAGATTTTCTGCGTTCCAATTTGTTTTGGACAGTTAATTATCTTTAAGAAAAAGATCATAGAATCATAGAGTATTTCATTTGTGTTGATTGTGACCAAAAAAAAACCCCTTTCTAAAATTCAATGCCACTATAAATTAAGTATAATAAAAGTTGTGAAGAAAAGGTGAACACTTGATTTTTCTTCAAGAGTTGCTGTTCCAAGGTATCTCATGTAACAAATTGTGAATTTTAGTTGACTTAGAATTGGCTTTCATTGTCCTCAGTTGGTGCAGATCACTAGCTTTTTAGGTGCAAAGTCTTAGCATTTCTGTTGCATCCTGTATTCTCCATTACAGATGTAATGTTCAGATTAAATGGAATTTAATCTGAAATCTTAGTAATACTTCATGTTGATTTTTCTCATTTATCAGAAAAGATCATTTCGGTTTCCGACTTGGTTGTGTCCCATATGCTCAACACTCCGAAGTGCTGCCTCCCCATACCTTGCTAGATGATGTCCTTGCACTAATGGCTTTGTTTATCCTCTCTAAGTGATAATTTAATAATTATGATTCACTTCACCTCCTCTCTTGCTAGCTTGTTCTCATGAACCTGCAGATGCCATTGCTGATGTTTCTCTGCTGTGATTTATTCTGAGATGCCTCGTGGTATTGAACACTGACATATGGTTGAGAGGGGGGAAAACACATGTACAGCTACTGTATGGAAAAGGTTTTTAGCAAATAATAGTGTCAGAAAGTCTGTTTGAAAGTTAAGAATCCCTGTAAATGGTTTTATTCATGTTCCAATAGAAAACCTAATTTTTTAACTTATCTTCTCTCTTTACATGTTATTTGTCAATGAAAGGCTAAAATGTTTTCATAACAGTTTGTATAACCCTTTGCTATTTGCTATTTAACCCTTTCATTAAAGAATACAAAAGTGTTAATTAGCTTCAGAAAGGGTGTTTTAATGGCTTGGTTGTCATGAACTGGAGTAAACTCTGGAAAGTGCCTTCTGTGCATTTCACTTTTTTAAACAAAGCTTGTTTACTCATGTGTATCATCTCAATTTGAGTGGGCATAACAAAGATGTCAAGATTTACTGTAAAGCATCCCAGGAAAAATACCAAGGCAGCCTGCTGAAATTTGCTACGCTGGTATCATGGCAGCGTGTTCCAGAGTGCACAGGTGCAGGAACAGAGGCAACATTTACCCACATCTCTGTGGTAACTGGTACCCATATAGGTATGTATTTAATGCCACTGGCCAAAGTAGATCTAAACAGCAGTAAAATAACGGTAGGAAGAAACAAAAGATAAGAATTACCACACGATTCTCAACAGGTATAGAGCAGCACATATGCAGTTAATGTCTGTGTTTTTTTGAGGCAGGAGAAGCTGAAATGAATTAATGTTACAGGAACTAGAGAATTCTGCCAGACCACAAATGTTGAGCTATAACAAAGGACACAAACTTGTTAGTAGCGTGTAGATATTTTGCTGATCAAATCTAGGCTGCTATTATAGTTCTCTAATTTCATCTAGATGGCAGGAACATCAGATTTACACTGGAGAACTGCTTAATACCTCATTCTCCATGGTTTAGTTTTTTAGCATTTTCTCTAATATCTTTTACTGTGGTTTTTTTCTCACTCATATTTCAAAGACATCTGAGCAGTCTTTACATACGAAGCTCTTACCTTGTTCCTTGTCTGCTGGATTTCACAGAGTGAAAAAGAACATCTTCAATTACAGCAGCTACAATGGCACGTTGAATTACAGAACTGCAGCTTCCTTAGAAGAAGATGCATGTATCTGTTTTGAAAAACAAGGGAGCATAGTTTTCTTCAGTTGAAAAAGAAATTTCTCTCATTTTTTAAGAGAAAGATACAGTAAAAGTTACAAAAAACCTGCATTGCCAACAACAAGCAGAATCATTTCTTTAATCTGTTACTCATTGTTAGTGAAGCTGACCAGCTGCACTACAGCTTGTCCTTTTTCAGCTGTAATGAAAATCCTACTAACCTTCATATGTATACTATCCAACACCATAGTGAATCATGGGAAGGCCTTGACATTTTTTTCGCTTCAATATGTAAAAACCATGACATATATATTTGAAGCCTCGTTTCTTAAATTAGGAGGTTTGTGTTCAAAAACATTCCATTCGCTACTGTGTGAAATCGCAGAACTGAAGTTCTCGCTTTTCACGCTGCTACCTTTGCAAAAAGGTGGCAGGAGTTTTTGTTCTTCTATTCTGCATGTGCTTCTGGAAATCCAAATAATTTTTGTCTTTTGTCATGAAAAGGAAAAGGAGCCTGCTCGTGTTCTGCTTTGGTTTAAATAAAGTGTGCACAGTAGCAAAGTGCATCTTCCGTTTGGTTCGGTTTGGTTTGGTTTTGCCCTTTGGTGTTGGCACATGTATATATTTAGATATACTGCACTGTTGTACAAGAATCGTTTTAGTAAATAACACTATTTGTAAAAACTGTTGTTTGTTTTTGGTATGAATGCAGGAACATTAAAGTTGGAGTATTTAGTTCATTGTGTTGCAAAGTCAGTTTCTAAATTGTGTGGAAAAACAATGAGAAAAAGCCTTCTTTTGCTGGAAGAACTTGGAGATGCAATGGGCAAGGTCTGTTGAAAGCTCCTTTTCCTCCTGGTGCACTGAGGAAAAACAAATAGTGAAGATTTTTTTTGCTTTAACAGACTCCACGATCTCAGTTGGTGCCAAATTTCTTGCAGCTTCTGAGGAACTGTGGTGCATGTTATCTGATTGCGTGGATAATGACACTTAAATGCGATTTTGTGTGTTGCTTTTGAAGTATTTGGTTGTGCTTGTACAATCCCAGGGTTGACTTCAGCTTTACTTCCAATTAGACCATGCACTTCACAGCTTCTGCGGTCCTGTTTGTCTCTGCTAGAGGCATTCTTTTGAGTCCAATTTGTAACTAAGGACTTCAATTGATGGATGGATTGGGAGGTAAGGTGGAGAATGTAAAAGAAATGCTCATAATGTAAGAGCAAGCTATTCCAAACCTGCATTTATGAAAGTTTGTGTCTAGGTTTTTCACCTGTTAATTTATATCCTCCAAAATGAAAGCACATCCTTCAAGAACATAGGCTGTTTCTGCAGCTTCTTGGAGGAAAAAGAAAAGAAGCTGCTATATTTGCAAGAAATAGGGACAGGCTTCCAGAACATCGTGGATTGCTTTGCAAAGAAAAGGTTTTCTTTACAGTGCATTAATGTGAGCATACAAATTCCAAGCAGTTAGAAATGATGAATTTTTAAGCATAATTACACAGCTACGATTTTTACCACGCAGGTAGGTGAAGACTCCAAGCTTTTCCAAGCTTAAGTTAGTGCTGATGGGACCATGGTCTTTGACATGTCCTGGCCTCATCTTTGAAACCAAACTGCTAGGAAAATATTCTATTATTCTATTCTATTATAATATTCTATTATGGAACAGGTCTAATCATAATCAGCTCTTCATTTCTTCCTCATACTTTACTCAGAAGGAGGTTATTCTAATTGTTTTAATTATACTATTTGCCCTACCCAAACTGTATAGATTTAAGTGTTTAAAAGTAAATCTTTCCTTTGGAAGTCACTGTTTTTAGTGTCATACTGTGATGAACACATTATTCTGATGGAAATGTATCTGCCTAATTAGCTGATTCTATTAAGAAGGACAATTAGTAATAGACCTTGTAAGAGTTTCCACTGAAGTGTAACCCATTATGTTTCTGTATTTTTGTCATGGTATTTGTGTTAATAATCTGTTCTCATATTTTCCTATTATTAGTTTGGATACTTTAAATTAGTATTTTTTAAGAGTTTACATAGAAGCTACTCTCAGCTAAAAGAGAATCACAGTCATAAAAAATGGAGCCAGCAATGGGTCCAAAAGCAGCACATTTGCAATGAACTTGGGAACGCCCAAAGTGTTCTGTTTGACAAGCCTCATTCACCAACCCCCTTTTTTAATATATATTTATTTTGGTATTAGATGGAAAACGTGAATCTTTTCTTTCTCATTTGTATTGGCTTTTTTGAAATAAATCAATAACTTTATCATATAAAAAAACATGATCATCTAGACACATTTCTATAATTTTCTATCTTCCCTCCTGCTGCTTCCTATGTTTACCTTTTCATTTTTATTGTAACAAACCTTGACTACTGGTCTGAATTCCCAGCAAGTCTTTCAGGCTGCAGCCAGTTGTGTGATGCACAGCTCTTCTTGGTATTTGGAAATAACATTTCACTAGTGACAATTTGTTGCAAAATCCTCCTGGGGTCTGCCAGGAATCTTCTGGCCATCCTTGTAGTTTATGGTCACTTGATTTGTTTCTGGCCATTTTCTTTGCTCAGTTTTATTTTTTTATTAAATGCTTTAGAATACTGATGTTACTTTGCAGCTCCCTCTCATCTGAGGTCAAAGAAAGTCGTCTTGTTTGAGCACATGCTGAATCACAGTGTGTCTTGACAGTGATAATGTCCCCCATTAGCTATTGGAATTATATATAGTAATGTCAGTTCAGCCTCTTGTCTTACCTATGGAACGCTGGTCCTGACTGTATTTGGTTTATTACCATGGAACTCCTCCTTCCTTTATTTTTCTGGAAGACAATTGAGTCAGAAATTTAACCAAATAAGTAGCAGCTCTGATCAGAACTGCTTTCAGTTCATACTTTTGATAAAAAAACAGGATAAGTGTCACACATTCCCTGGGTCCAACAAATTGGTCTGTTCTCCCTAGTAACAAGCAATAGAACAAGAGGAAACAGCCTCAAGTTGCACCAAAGCAGGTTCAGGCTGGATCTGAGGAGGAATTTCTTTGCTGAAAAGGGTTGTCGGGCATTGGAACAGGCTGCCTGGGGAGGTGCTGGAGTCGTCATCCCTGGAGGGGTTTAAGAGCAGGGTGCACTTAGGGAAATGATCTAGTGGTTGATAGGGCTGGGACTCAATGATCTTAAAGGTCTCTTCCAACTCAAACGATTCCATGATTCCATAAATCCAGATTCCATAGATCACAATCCAAATGTGATTCCAGATTCCATAAATCACAGGGACCTCCATATGCTGGGCTACTGATATGTAAAGGGATGACAATAGAGGTGTGACTCCACACTGGTAATTTGCAAAAGTGCTCCAGACTGAAGGCAGCACTGCACTCTAAATGAGGGACTGGAAGGTCTTAGATGCTGGCTGGTGAATGCCTGTGGAGTTAATTTTCCATATCCTTACTGACAGCAAAACTGTTGTTATTACAGTTGCAATACAGTAATGTATTTATAGACAGCGGTCAGGAAAAACAGTTCTGAGCTCCTACACATGCAATTTGATTTCATTTTCTGTGTTCCCCTGCTGTGTTAAGCAATATGAACTCCTGCACAAAGCTTTAAATTCTCCTTTAGGAAAACAAAAAAGGGTTTGGCCAGAGGTACAACAGTTGGGTTAACTTACTTTAAGAGTAAAAAATTAATCCTGTATAAGATGAGTATGAGCAGTGCAAGCCTGAAGAATTCGTTTCATTTGAGAAGGTTTGTAAGGGAGGATCTTTAACTTGACAGGAGGATGCTGTCATCAGGTATTGATAAAAATGTCACTTCTACCTTATATTTTGTATGGATAGTGATCATTGCTTCATCAGTTCTTTGCTCTTTCATTGATTGTGAGTCTCAATGCAAAACTGTAAAGGATGTTGTGCCATAAAAAGGATCCTAATCTAGCCTGTAATAATTACCCAGAAACACTTGTTTTGTCTGAGTTTCTGAGCTAAACCAGACTTGTTATTCATAGGTTGATACAGGCATTTGGGCTTTCTTTTTCTTTCTTTTTTTAATACCTGTCTGTCTTACAGAAAGTATCTGTGCTAAAACATGGGATAGCTTTTTGGGGTAATGTCATGCTTTGGAATAGCAGTGACAAACGAGACCATGATGAGATGGATTTAATCTTTTCACTGACAAATTTATCAAGTGTTGGCTTCACTCAAATTGAGTGGGAGACGTGGAGTGGGATCACTGAGTGGTGGATAGAATGAAGGAAAGGAAGAAAATTAGCATTTGATGCAATCAGCAGAGAGAAAGAAGGAAGAAGACTTTGTGCAAAGATTGTTGTCTTTGTTGTTAAAGTTTCGTTTCTAAAAGGATATGCATGCGTCATATAGAGAGGATTCGTGCATAGAAACCCTCAGTTGTCTGTAAAGTAGTATTTTAAGGCTGTTTAATAAATAACCTCATTGTATTATATAAGATAAAGTAAAGTAAGCCAGGGCTCTAGGTGAAACCAGAATTATGGCTTGTCCCTTGATGTCAAGAGATTTAGAGAAGTGTGCTTCTTTGGGTGCAGCAGTCCAGCACCTCACCCAGGAGGATTATTAAAACAAACAAAAATCAGGGACATATACATATATATATATATATATATATATATATGCAAGTCTGGACAGTATTCTGACTCCTATGGCACAGCATATCCTGAGCAGCGTTCATCTTCAATTGCTTACGTTAGCACTGACTAGTTTGTAGTGAAAATCAGGCTTTATGATTTACAAAGCAGTTCAGCTTTCTTTTTTTCCCTCTGTACCTCTGCTGTTTGCCACTTAGATCTCAGCTTTAAGAGCCTAAAGGAAGCTGGGGATGTATACATGGAGCGTGGTTTACTATATCCTGCTTGGCTGCCTGTGTGACATTTGCTGATTTGGTTTCCTGTAAAAACTGATACATCAGCTCACTTCTGGTCATAGATAACAGTCAGGAAGAGCTGCCAGGACTCCTAAGAAGAATAGTCCATATAAATCCTCCACGTAGCGTAGACCTGGAATGAGTACTTTTATTTTGGGAACAAAAAAGCAAATGGCATGTTTTGATACTGCAGAAGGAAGCTGTTCTCAGAAAATACAGATATTTTAAGTAGCCCATGATTTCAAATCCATTGCTCTACAGAAAGCTTAGATAAGATGACAATGTCAGTATGAAATGAAATACGAGAACAAAGATTTGGTGTCGTTGCCGTCTCGATTGCTTGGCAGGCTGCCATAATGCCTCTGCCTGAGCAGTTACACGTTGTACTGGTTGAAGTAACAACAGTTGCTGTTGTACCTTCAGAAACAGACTGTCGGGATCTCATGTACTGAACTGAATGCAGCAAATAACTGATTTCTGGGATTGCTGGTGGAGGTAATCACATTTGGTTTTAAATGCAGCTACCAATGAAAAATCCATGTGTTTTGTGTAAGGATTCTCACAGTGCTTGGAATGGCAGAAGTGCTTTGAAATACTAAGAAGTTTATTCTGTGAAATGGCAAATTATAGAAGGGACATTGGTCTTGACAAAAAGAGTCACAGAATCACAGTCTTCTTTCCCCTGTGTGGTTTGAGGGGGGTTATTGTTGTTTTTGTTTGACTTACATAAGAAATGTCCATCTATGGAAATATACACAAAAAGCTGAAGTCCAGGTCACCCATAAACAAACCTGTATCTGTATGAAAACAGGAGATGAAGCTCTCCTGCTAAAAAGACTATTGCTGTTTAGCCAGGGAGGAGATGCAGGATTATTTTGTAGGAGACAGAGAGTGTATGAGGTTCCTCAGCCCTACAGGGCTGGCAATTTTCACAGGTGCAATGGCTGATTCAAAAAAAAGGATATCATCACAGAAAATACTATAATACTCTGAATGGTTTTGCAGGGTAGGACATTTTTCAGCCTAGACTGAGTGCTGTTACCCACTGGTTTGGTCTTCTATGTGGTTTTTCAGGACCATGCTGGAATTTGGCTCCCTACTGTTCTGAGGAAAGCTTTCATGATTGTACTTTATCACTCACTCCTCAAGTTTTATCATGAGCAATATGACACTCAGCTATGAAGGAGGTCATCATCTTACAAGTATTGATCAACCTACACAATGTGCTGCATCAGCATGCCTTAAATTGGTGAAACGAGGCACGCAGTGACTCTGCTCTGTGCCACCAACATGAAGAAAATCAGTACCTGAGGTTCAATTCCAGGAGCTTTGGACTCTAGCCTTATTTGCACACTGTGAGAATGCCGTTTCCCTGGATTCAAAAATCTCTTGGCATAGCTCCCAGGAATCTGGACTACTTCCCTTTCAGATTTTACAAAGTCAATATTCATAAATATTCTCAAGGAAATGCCTATGGAGTCTGTTGCACAGCGGTACAAGATATTTCACTTACATCTCAGCATTTTAAAATATTTCTTTTAGTGGGAAACCCATTGGACAAGTGACAGTGAAATTGGCTGGTTTTCTTATGTA
The DNA here is from genome assembly GCA_013401255.1 of Urocolius indicus. Lineage (NCBI taxonomy): Eukaryota > Metazoa > Chordata > Aves > Coliiformes > Coliidae > Urocolius > Urocolius indicus. The sequence continues at coordinate 176,303 of WBNH01002689.1, read as the reverse complement.
TAGAACAGGTAGAGCTTGGCTTTGAGGCAGTGTGAGGTGTTTTTTGACTCCTTGTATTTCTTGCCAGTAGGAGAGGAAAAGGTGATTCAATCTCTCTGGTTTTTTTTGATGCCAGGGCATTTCTGCTGCAAATGCTACCTAGTGATGAGCTGAAGCAATGGCTTACATTAGAATGCTTCTGACCAGAGACGCTCATTTCACTCCTGGTTCACGAAGCAGTTTTCAGATCACAGGTTCCTTGGGGTGGTACAGTGCTTTTTGTGTATTTAACGTGTTGCTCCATTTCTTAATAACTTTGGAACTCTTGCCAAACTTTTCAAAATTCAAGGCAAGGCTGTTGAACTTCCCAGAAACGATGACTTGCAGACTTATTTACAGGCACATTTGACTCACTTCTCATACATAATCAAACCTTTGTAAGAGGAAGAGAGTACTTTCTAAACTTCTGCTTTATCCACACGCCTAGTAAGACCTAGTGCAGGAGACGCTGCATTGATTAGAGATGCACTGTCCTGAAGTTCAGCTATCGATGTGCTTTCTTTTTCCTCGATAGAGGAAAAAGAAAGAAGGCTCGTTACTGCAATTCTCTGGCAGGCTCCTGAGATCCAGGGAAGTATTAAGCCCCAAAGTAGCTTTTATACAAGTTCAAGCCTCTTGTTTCAATATGTGCCTTCTCACAGAAGCACTCAGTGTCATCCCAGCTCCCAACATCCTCATCCTCCAGCAGGTCTGCTCCCTCCATCAGAGCTATTCCCACATACCAGGTAGTACCAGCCTTACTCCTGGCAAGTCATCCTCCTTTACACAGGTCTCTTCAGGCCATAGTCTACAAAATTGTTACATAGCTTTTAGTTCATTTGAAGTAGGCCTCAGGGGTATAATCGCTTTGAGACTCACTCACTCCCTTGCAGCAGGATTAAGGAGAGAATCAGGAGAATAAAAGTGAGAAAACTTGGGGGTTGAGATAAAGAAAGTTCAATAGATTAAAAAAAATAGATTAAAAATCAAAGCAAAATAAGGAACTAATTCACTGCTTCCCATTGGCAGACAGGTGTTCAGCTACTGCCCAAGAAGAGCAGGGCCTTTGGAAGACAGACGCTATAACTCAATGTCCTCCCTTTCCTCCTCCTTCTCCTTTAGCCAGCTTTAATTGCTGAGCATGACATCCTACACTGTGCAATATCCATTTGGTCAACTCTCTCAGCTGTGTCCCCTCCCAGCACCTTGTGCACCTCCAGCCTATTCACTGGTGGGGTGAGAAGCAGAAAAGACCTCAAGTCAATGCAAGCCTTGCTCAGCAGTTAAGCAAAACATCCCTGTGTTATCAACACTGGTTTAGTTACAAATCCAGAACAAAGCACCATCTGAGCTGCTATGAAGAACACTCACTCCATTCCAGCCAAAACCAGTACAGTGTCTAATTTAGAAAGCCAACTCTCCACAATCATTCAATAGTTTGAGAATGTTGTTTAAATGCTCCAGGATGACTATTGAAATGCTGAAATGTTTATAGGCTTCTGTTATGTGCAATGTAACATCCAAAAAACCGTGCCCGGTTGCATACAGACTACCTCAGTGTTCACCAGACAAAAGTATGCTGTCTATATCAAGAGAAGAAAGCCTTTACAACTTGATATCTCACATGCATTGTTGTCAGTCTCTCACATCTTTGGATTTTTAAGCTAGGTGGGTTTTCTTGGTGGCTGAATAGAAAGTGACAGCTATGGATCTTCTCTTCTTTGCCACTCGAGACTCCATGATGATGACAGAAAGCAGAAACCCTCTAGACACGTGAGCATCTGAAAACATTGGGCTCTATTTGCTGTGGCTTTTAACTATTCAGGTGACACTAATCTGTGATGGTAAGGGATCAGAAATGCAACGGTGTGGCCATTTCTGTTTATTTTCGGAGTCAAGAGGAAACTGAACATGAAATGTTACAACTGATGAGAGTGTACATACATTCCCATTATCCACTTATATTTACAAAGCAATTAAAGAATACATTCAAGAAAAAGTATACTTTACTGTAAAGACAGAAAGTTGGCATTTTTAATGTGTTCTATATAACAGTATCCTCAAGGGACTTCTCATAGGTAAAGGTTGTCAGGTGACGGATATGAAAGCATTGATTTCATTCTTTCCTAAAGCATTATGTTTTGGTTTTAGAAACAAATTATCTTTTTAGAAATCAAGAGTCTCAAAAATAGATTTTTGGGCAACATTTCAGAGGTATCAGATTTGCATAAAAAGGAAATACTAACTTTTTTCAATCCCTTTTTTCCCTCCCTGCTCAATGTCTTGTTTGTAGCTTCTTAAAACAGTATCAGGATTGTGATTGATAGCAAGGATATGACTGATGCATTTTGCTCTTGAGTACGTGTTTATCACATGTGACCATGCAAACATTACAAATGCACAGGAAACTACTGAATGGCATGTGAGAGATAGAGGTACCCATATGAAACATCTTGGATGCAAATGTGAAGAATGGATAGTAATGGAGTTGTTTTGGTTCAACACAAACAAAATAGGCATCTTGTGTTTCAAGTCTGGATATGATTTCATTTAAACTGAATTTTCCGTCTTCCTGATGATGGTCAAAGTCAAGGGCCACAGCAACTTCAGGATGTCAGGGTGTTTTGCCAGGAACAGCCACCAGTTGCAAGTACTGGATGTGCCAGAAGCTGAGAGAATCCGACCTGTTTCAGAGGAATTTAGGCCTTTCTGTTCCAAACATAAATGTCAGCTGGCTTGCTACCCACAGGGAGAAATGGAAACATATGTCTATCTAGGGCATGTATCCTGTCATTAGTTATTTAGCAGATTGGACTTCTGGTAACTATTTGCCTACAAATCTTTAGAGCCTTTGCTGAATCCTTTTGTCTCAGAAGACAGAAAATCTTTTCCTTGCACTATATCACAATGTAAGATTTAGGTGTTTGCATGATAATTCCCAAAGAGCAAGCAAAATCCAGACATAGTTGTTGAGGAGTACGCTGCAAATGAGACACAAGCTGTATGAATAAGATTATCCAGGCTTGTGCTCTTGTCAGCAGGGTACATATACATATATATGTATACACACCACACTGAAAAGGGCTCTGAAGTGTATGTATCTCCAGTATATCCAAGGGACAATGAGAAAAAGGCAGTTTTCAGATCAAGAAGGGAGCTAATTTGGTGAGGCACAGATCCCAAGAAAGGCTGGGATATTTATCTTGCAAGTAGCTCTTCTGTTGTCTCATTTTGACTTGTTCTTTCTAATACTAGATGCTTTCCTGGCTTTTCAGGTGTCGGTAACTTACTGGTAAAATAAATATTCAGTGACTTAGGAAAATGTTTTTTCTTTCACCTCTAAACCCACTTCTTATGAATGCTTTGAATGGCTGCATCTTTCGAAGACTGTAGTGCTAGAATACAGAGGAGTTCTTCATTTCTGAATTGTACTACCATCTGAGTAAGCCGTGTGCAAGCACTTAGTGCGGGCACTCAGATCTTTCAGGTTTTTCAGTGTAAAGGCCATTACAGTTAAGGAATAATAAATATCTGCCATATACTGCAGCAAGAGATGAAATTTCCCAGGTGGCAATTCACCAACATAATGATACAGAACACTGCTGACTATGGTTGAAATACTTCCTACCTCCTGTCCCTGGGCTAGGCTGTTCCTGACCTTTAGGTGGGTCCACAGATGTCAAGAGAAGCTATGAAGCACTTCCTCTCCACTCTCTGCACGTAGACCACAGGATGGCCTGGGACAGCTGATGTGCCTGGCTGGAATCTCTTCCAATGTTAATAGGGGTTTCATCATTCCCTTCAGATGAACTTGGACTTCATAGTATCTTCTTTTCTAATGTTGTCAGAGTACCTTCTCACTCTGCCCCGGCTACTTCTATGCTCATCTCACGTTAATAATTCCCTGGACACACTCTCCCACTCAGAGCTTCCTGCAAGGGGACTTGTGAAGATGTTCAGTATCTACTGGCGGTTTCTGAGGGCATGGCAGCACAGGGAGAGCTGCTGTACATGCTTCATCGTACACATGGTAGGTTGCAAGTTCACGTATACTGTACCACAATGTTCAATATGTCCCATATGTTATGAAAGCCTCTATGTATAACAGCACTAAGATGGATGTTTTCATTCTATTTGGAACTCGTCAGATTGTAAACAGTCTCTAAGGTCTAACATCCTGCTCCCCACTAAAAAAGACCATGGGAAGGTCTTCTACTGAGCACAAGAAGCCGAAAAAACCTCAAGGTACGTTGTGCTCTAAATGCACCTTTTCAGAAATATAATTTCATTCCCCTTAGGTGGAATTGGTGAGCAAGATTTGAATTCTCTTAACAGCAGATCCATCCACCGCAGTCAGAAGAAGAAATAAATTAACAGGTTGAATTTAATTTATTGGAGCTCAGAAAACACCTGCTTAGAGCTGTGAAGCCCGTGCATCCCCTTCTACCCTTCCTCCCTCCCCACCCGGCTGCCTCCCGCTCCTTGGAGCGCAGGGGAGGAGTGAGTGGGACGGGGACACAACCCCTAGCCCCGGTTCCCAAAAGTAGGTCTGTGCTACTTCTGAAGTCCTCGTTCTCCAGGAAAAAAAAAAAAAAAACAAACCCAGAACGGTCGTTCGTTGGAGCAAAGGTTTTGTTTGAGACTCGGGATCACCTCCGAGGGAAAGGGAGGGGGGGGGTTGGATGTCCGGCTCCCTCGGCGCGCGTGTGGCTCATTCTCTTGGGAAAACAAAGCACTTACCGACATATAACGCTGACAGGGTTGCAAAGGCGATAAAGAAAAAAATAAAGGGGGAGAAAAGTCATCACCACAACGACAACAACAAAATCCAGCGCTCCTATCAGCTATCAGCACTTTATCACCTGCATGTGCCTGGATGGAGGCTCTTCCCTCCGCTTGAGAGGACGAGAGGGGGGGAAAAAAAAAAAATCAGCTTAGGAAAGCAAAGTTTGAACAGCAAATTCCTGTTATTTCAACCCGCCCCATGTGACAGGATATTTCCTTATCGTTTGGAGCGCAGAGCTTTCCCCTGCTCCACCAGCCCCTCGGCGGCGCGCAGGGACCTGCCCGGCGGGAAGCTCATCCTCGCACCGCCTCTCCGCTCCTCTGCTCGCCATGGCTCCCCCTCTGCTCCTGTTTCTCCTCGCACTTCTCCCACGGGTCTTTTCGCTGCTGGGTAAGTGCCCGCAGGGGTTGTCCGGGACGAGGCGTGCCGAAAACAGAGCAGGGTCGCGGCGGGTATCTAGCTCGGCTTGACCGGGACGGCAGAGAGCAGCCCTGCAGGTGAAGCCATTGGCCATTTTAACCCTTTGGGGGCTACCTGAGAGCAGCCTTGATGTGGTTGTTCCTCAGACCAACCAGCCTCACACTCCTCCTATGTCCTGCCCTCCTCACCTGAACCCTCAGGTAGCCGGTGGGCAAAGCTGAGGTGGCCTTTTGGGAAGCCCATGTCCTGTGGATGCCAAAGAGAGCCATCACTAGTGATGCCTCAGTTTCCCCCATTGCTCCAGAAACTCAATCCCTGATGGATTTAATGCTACCACCTATCTGTCCCTCAGATGCCTCCTCATCACCAAGGTCTGCAGAAAGACCTGGTGCCCAGCTTTCCCTCCCGTCCTCTGGTCTTCAATGGATCTGAGGATATACTTTTGACAGATGGCTTTTGGAGGAGGTGTTAAGGTAGCTGAGGTGTTGGCATGGGTTAGAGCTGTGAAAACAGGTGAAAGCCATGTTTCTCAGTGAAACTTGGAGCTTGCACCTGCTCACTCTGAGAATTAACTTGATTTCCAGCACACAGCTATTTTGCAGTGAAAGTTTTGCATCTGCTTCTTCCAAAAGCTTCTCAGCATCCTTCACTCTCCACTTTGAGATCTGTTGAAGCAAAACTTCATAACATTATCTTGTATAGCTGTTACTGCTTTGTGTAATTAGCAGCAATCTAAGCAAGAGCCTGTGTGGAGATGATGGTCATACTACCTGTTTACTGCCTCATTCCTCTCCTCTCTCTTGCTTTTGATGTAATCCTCTGGTGCTTTCTATTAGTGTTTAACACCTGTAGCACTTCACTGGCTTCATGGGTTACTTCTTGCTTTACACTTGCATAATGTACGATATTTTGCCAACAAACTTGTGTGAAGCTTCCTTGGCATACTGGAAATTTCTACTGTGGAAAAGATACTTTGGTAGTGAAAATTTACAGGGCTTGGTACAATTCTTTGGATATAAGTTGGGGCCAGAGACAGACAAATAGTCACAGTGTGGTGGGTGGGGAAAAAAAAGAAGCCTGCAAGGAAAATCCTATTAGGATCTACTTGGGACATTCAAGGGAGAAGATGCTAAGTCTCCCTGAATGGGTTGTAATGTTGAGGTAAGTTTGTTCCTGTGCATTTGAAAGAACCTCCCTCCAGGAGTAACACAAGTACCAAGACTGTGATACTCATGATCACGTAGCGGTGGATCTTTAAGTGTACCACCTACAGCTCATCTGCAGTGAAGAATGGCACTTTGTTATGAGAGCTCTATAACAAATGCTGCTACAGAGCAGGGAAAGGTAGTTTCATGCAAGTAATTCTGCTGAGCATGTTTTACAGATCCAACCCATCATGTTGACAGGAGTGGTATCAAGTGTTTGCACTGAAGAACTGGCAGGGCATAGAAAGTGTTGCACAAATACCTGGCATGTTTCATATTCTTCTAGACTAATAACTCACACAGAAAGTGTTGCATGGGAACACTGATGTCCAAGCAGGCAGAAATAAAGCTGTTAACTACAGCAAAACAGGACCAGGCTACAAGTCTCCTCTGTGGTCACAGATAAGACAGAAGCAACATTTGAGGGGAAGGAAATCCTGTAGCTGTGGTCTCAGCCACAGTTGCTCCTGCATCCTGCTCTCTCCTGTTCTGTCCTTCTCTATTGGTGCCAACTTATTTTCACTACCTCTTTTGCTATGTTGGCCCTTTAGCTGCTTACCTGTGTATTTTTCCCCTGTAGATCCCTTTGTGTGCTGATACCCTTGTACAAGCATATCAGTGTTATGTTTATACACTGCTAACACTTTGCAAAGGTACAGTCAGAAGAGCAGGAGGCTAAAGATTTGTCATTTTTAATTTTTTCTCCTTTTTTCCCCCCTCACTGGCCAGGCATTTTTGTTCAGCTTTCTAAGCTTGTTTCTGAAGCCAAAAGTCTTCACCCTTTTAGGCTTTGGTACAACAATCCAAGCTTTTGACTTTGGCACATCATTATCACATGCATAGCATCTTCTCTTTGACACCATAAGCTGTATAAAACAAGGAATGTTATTTTGGGCCACAAATACAATTTTAGCAGTTAGAAAGACCAGGCAGTGTTTTCCATGTGTGTGAAAATGCCTGACATCTCTTTTACCTAGAAACTTTAAATAATGTTTCAGGAAAAGGAGAGTTGCAAGCACTGCATATATCAATTTACAATAACATTGTGCTAAATGCTAGTAGAAAATGCAGAATTGAAGAAGTTATCACCATCAGTGATAATTATACATTTCCTTGTATTGTCTGTGAGTAAAACAGATTGGCAAAAGGAAACAAATTCAGTCTCCAGTGCTCATTGCTTTTACACTACTTCCCAGTGAGCTGAAAGCCAAAGGACAGGAGAAGGAAGCTGAGCCATGGATAAGTCTAGGTCAGCTCTTTCTCTGAGAGAGAGGTTATTTGTGCCCAGGTTGTTCTTCTGAAGCAAAGTGTGATTGTTTCCCCACTGGAGCCTCAGCAGAGAAGTAAAATTTTCTGCAGTTTACCTGCTTTCCCCTTAAATATTTCTCAGCTATAGAATTTGTTTAATTTGGTAATCATACAGTAAAATAAATAACATTTTGTTTAGCTTAAATCCCCAGGGTCATATAAATTAGTATTCCTCTTTCCTAGCTTGTAGTCCAGTTAAAATACAGCTTTAAGATCTTGTGTATCCAGTTACATTATACAATCCAGTATCGCAGAGAACTATTAGGTTACTGTGCTAAAATGTATCCGAAGGGGATCAGAGGGGAGAAATTCTGAGTCTTTGATCAAGACCAGCTCAGAAGTGCTGCACTCCATAGTTCATCCCAGTGTAAGAGATGCTACAAACTTTTCTAGTGGTTACAATTTTGAAACAAAGCTTGAATACATGCAAATTGCATGCTCTGAAGTGCTATTGACTAAGGGGAAGAAATAACTTTGGGAGCTGCAAAGAGCTTTGTGGTTTTTCCTAAGTCATTAGCAGGGATATCAGACAATGGCAAATCCCAGTGCTGTCAGTATTTCATTCATAATGGAGAAATGTAAGAAAGGAGAAAGAAGTCACTGATTACTGCAGCTGAGAGCAAACTGAATGTGCTGTTCTAACGCCACAAATAGTCTGTGTATGTAAAGCTTAAAACAATATCCTTCTCCTCAGTAAAGACTTTGAGGATTTTAGTTGAGCTTATGGGACAGAACTCCCAGCTGTTGGGAAATGAAGCCTGAGGAACTTAGTGTCTGTTGCCCTCTCCTCATGCCTTGGAGCCAGGAACAAGGAGCCAGTGCTGATGGAGTACTCATTGTCAGGGTCTGCTGGGTACAGTGTGCATGCTGCCTTGTTTCAGTAACTCCCATGGATGAGCTTGGGATAATGCTCCAAGTGTGTTTTTTCCTTTAACCCATGCTTTAACGCATCAGGAGACACTAGATCTGCATATCCGCTGCTTTGCACTTTGGAGTGTAGATGCTTTCACTGCCATAAAGCACCTGAAAGGTCCTTGTGTTTGAACTAATGGCATTTCACAGTCCCTTTAACAGTTGCAGGCCACAGGAGTAGAGCCCTTCTTTTGCTAGGTGGATAATGAGATTTTAACCCCAGGAGTACTGTCCAGATTAATGTTTCATTTAGATAGTAGGTAAGATTGCTTCAAACCCAACGAAACCAGTGTTTTTTGTCTTGCAGATACTAGCATCTTCTTAATATATAACGAAGATCACAAGCGCTGTGTACTGGCTCAAAGCTCTAATTCAGTGACTACTGCTCCTTGTGTTCAGGAAAATGAGTCACAAAAATTCAGGTGGGTCTCAGATCACCAGCTTATGAGCGTAGCATTCAAATTGTGCTTGGGAGTGCCTTCGAAGAAAGACTGGGTTCCGATCACTCTGTATCCCTGTGACAAGGCTAGTGAACTTCAGCGATGGGAATGCAGGAATGAGACTCTCTTTGCAATCCAAGGGGAAGATTTGTTTTTCAACTATGGAAACAGACAGGAAAGGAATATTATGCTGTACAAGGGATCTGGTTTATGGAGTAGGTGGAAAGTCTACGGAACCACAGACGATCTATGTTCTCGAGGCTACGAAGGTAATGTTCTGTAACTTAATTTCATTATTGTGTATCTAATGGAAATATTTAGAAGTGTAGGACAATTTTCTTCACCTAACTGATGATCAGGAAGTGTGACTTCTGGTGAATTCAGCAATGCTTGAGCGTGTTTTATGGTTTTTGAAGGATTCATTTTGCTTTTTTTGTCAGTTTTGTCAAAGTTCTGAGGGTTATTTAACCACACATGGTAAAATGATTCATGTGGAGATGGGAAAAGAGCTATGCTTACCCAAGACATGTGTGTAACTATTATGTAAGAGTTAATGATAGCTTTTACTATTTGTATGTTTACAAAATGATGTAGTTTAAGTGTATACTCAGTTGATTATGTACTGTTTTTGTTTTCCTTGGGGAGCAAATATTAATTGTTCTGTAATGATTTCGTTAACTCTTGATATCTTCATCTTCATTATATGGAAGATGCTTTCCTAGGTGTTTGAAGTGGGTCTCAGAGTTAGCACTGAAGTGTTAAACAAAGAAATAAGATATTTTAAATAGATTTGACAAAATTTATGTATCATCCATCCATCCATCCATCCATCCATCCATCCATGTATTCACTTGACAATAAGCATCTGAGAATACATTTAGCTTCCTATTAAGTATTCCTTGGTAAACATAAATGGTCACAGGGAGAGGTATGGATTAATTTTCTGTGGCTTACACAATGACTGATTTCAGTACTAGTCCTTGTGGAGTCTCCTTCCTTGGAGGTCTTCAACACTTGCCTGTACATGTTCCTGTGCAACCTGATCCAACCTCTCTGCTTCTGCAGGGAGGTTGGACTAGATGATCTCTAAAGGTCTCTTCCAACCCCTACCATTTTATGATTCTATGTTAAAGCAAATGATGTAAAAGGAGATGGGGAAGATATGGAGTCCTGGCCTGTCATTCCTTCCTCCTTTGTGAGACAGTGGTCTTGGTACGCCACCTCTCCTGCAGCCCCTGTCAAATTGTGTTCCTCTGTGTGTCCTCTGACAGGTGTATGTGTATTATATGTGCACACACAGAAAGCTACTCTAGTTACTTTCATGTTTCATTGACTGAGGTTTCTGATTAAAAAAATTATCTTTAGATGCAAAAAGAACTTTTATTTGGGCATAGCAGGTTGGAACCACTCTGTGGTATGTGTCTTTCAAGTTTATAAGTACATGCTCTTCCCTGTCTAAAATGGTCAGCAATTGAGTGAGTTATTGGCAGGAGATTTAGCAGCTGTTTGTGCTTAAAAAGAGAATTGCTTAACTCTGTGGATTTAATGCTTTTGATTGTTCTGCATGTAGTATTTTGCACGGGGATGTACTTGTCTTGGCTCAGTCAGTTTCAGTCAGTGGTCTCCTTAAGCAATAAAAATTTGTCCTGTTGTGGACATGGGTATCAGCTTAGACCTAGAGAGTAAAATTACCAACGTCCCAATTCCAGTATAGGTTGCATACTAAGCTAGCAAGTTCTTCTTGCTATAATACACTGCAGTATGATCATAAAGCTGAACTGATGTATATCTCATGCTTATTACTGCTTATACATTTTTAATTTGTTGTGTCTCCTTAGATACCTACACAGTGAAAGGAAATGCCAATGGAGCACCTTGTGTGTTCCCTTTTAAGTTTGGTGGTAAATGGTATGCTACCTGCACAGATGCTGGCAGATCAGATGGCTGGTTCTGGTGTGGAACCACTGCAGACTTCGATGTTGACAAGTTATACGGATTTTGCCCATTGAAATGTGAGTTTGCATGTTCATGATTCTGCTGTGCTGTTATTCAGCTGCCTGGAAACACTGGTGTCCTTCTCTTGTGCTTTACTGTACAAAATACAGTTTGAAATGATGCATTTCTCTATCTCCATTCATCCTGCTAACCTTTTAGAAACCACTTAAATCTGCAAATATAGGGCTGCACATAAAAAACCAAATTGACCAGCCACATCCAGATGAAAGTGTGTTAATCATAAGCTGCAATCTGTAATTACAGCACTTGAACAGAAAGTTAATTAGATGTAAAACAGTTACATTGGTATATACAAAAGGCCATGTAGAAATTTGTGCAGCAGAATTGGAAGCTAGCAGATAGCTTAACTGAAAATTAAGCCTACCTTGTGGAATGAGTGGCCTTTTAAACATGAAGGGAAACAGGAGCTTTTACTGAATCCCAGTATTTCCCAAATCTCTGATACTTTGTAGTTTTGTATGTAAAACAAAAGTGAGGAGTATTTGCATTTTAAACTTCTTGGTCTGAGTGTAGTCAGACTTTCAATTGTAGTACTATGAATTTACAGAACCTTCTTTAGAAATGTTAATACTCCTGTAAGCAAATTGGAGTCATATGCCTCTATGTATTGACTTCTGTAAAAGATACACTAAGCATTTTGTCTGCAAGCTACTTCTTTTGTGGTGCTGAGAGAGATAACACTTCTTTCTTTCTTCTTAATAACTGTGTTTTGCTGTGAAGCTCCAGTTGACCACAGTCAGAGCTAAGGAGAAAAGTATGTCTTTTTTTTCTTTGTGTGAAGAAAACAGTTTGGGTTGATCTGAACTGGTCTGATAATGCAGTACTAGTGTCCTTGCCCGATTTCCATAAATGTTGCATTCATTCTTTCGGACAAATAAAAAATCACATATTTGGTTGTGTTTTGGAATTTTTTTTTATATGCCTGTATGATTTTCAAGATATTAAGAACATTTTTGGAATATCAGTCTCATTAATTACAAGTGTATGAGAGATCGACCTGAGAATGCTGCCTGTCTAGCACTCTTTGAGTACAGCAAATAGGAGGCATCTTTAAAATTTTGTTTAATTCTTTGGCATAATTCAAGGAAATCCATTCAGATGACCGTAATTGTTTTTGGAAAAAGCTGCTTTACTCTGATTGCCTGCATGTTTCCTTCCTGATTCATCAGAAGGGATGATAAAATATTCAAGTTCAGGTCATGCATTTTAATGAGAGACAGGCTGTGGTAGCAAAAGTTTTAGCCCTATGAAAGAGGAATTCACTGCACGAGAGAGTGATAAGTTCATCAATTTCAACAGCACCTTTAAATGTAGAATATCAAAGTCTTTGTATGTTAAAGTTTATCTAATAAGATTAAAGTGTTTGTTGTTTCTTAAACTGGAGGAGCAAATGTGCTGATATGAAAATACATGATGCAAATTGTTAAAGCTGTTTATACTGTTTATATGGACATACTGTGAAGTGATTGATAATAAACTGAACATGAGCCAGCAATATGCCCTCGTAGCCAAGAAGGACAATGGCATCCTGGGATTCATCAAGAAGAGTGTGGGGAGCAGATCAAGGGAGGTTCTGATCCCCCTCTACTCTGCCCTTATGAGGTCTCGTCTGGAGTCCTGTGTCCAGTTCTGGGCTTCTGAGCTCAAGAGGGACAGAGAACTGTTAGAGAGAGGCCAGCAGAGGGTCACCAAGATGATCAGGGGACTGGAGCATCTTTCTTACAAGGAAAGGTTGCGGGAACTGAAGCTGTTTAGTCTGGAGAAGAGGAGACTGAGGGGGATCTCATTAACATTTACAAATACCTACATGGTGGACGTCAGAAGCTTGGGACATCCCTTTTTTTCTATAGCAGCTAGCAACAAGACAAGAGGTAACAGGATGAAGCTGGAACACAAATGTTCCACTTAAACATAAGAAAAAACTGTTTTACTGTTCAGGTGAGGGAGCCCTGACACAGGCTGCCCGAAGGGGTTGTGGAGGCTCCTTCCTTGGAGGTCTTCAAGACCCACCTGGACATGTTCCTATGCCACCTGATCTAGATGAACCTGCTTCTGCAGGGGGGTTGGACTGGATGATCTCTAAAGGTCCCTTCCAACTCTACCATTCTATGTTCACCATCAAATCAGCCACTTTTTTCATTGTAGGCAAAACTGGCTCAAATGAAATGAAGAGGGCACATGATTAAGAGCAGTTATACTCTATAGAGGTGTAGAAATATGACCAATGGATGTAACATCATTGTATGACCCTTTGGTGCTTTAAAAAGAGATGATGGTACAATGACAGTAGAAACTTAAATCCCACAGGAAGAAACTGAGAAGTGCTGCTACATCAGCCAGTTTTTAACAGCTTAGGACATACTGGTTCTTTACAGATTACACTGTCTTTTTGAACTGTATATTGAACAATACAAAAGTAGTTGCTGGAGAAGAAAATAAGTTGTATAGTGTAAGACCATCAGGAGAGTGAGTCATGAGATGTGCCTGTGGCTGTATTCAAATGGGTACAAGTCCATTGAGGTCCCTTTCTTGAGAGGTGAAAGAGGTAAAATTTCTGTGAAGAATTTAGAATGCATTAGAAGTGATGCAAAAAAAACTTGCTGGTGATTTGGGAGGAAACAAAAAGTACAGGAAATATTTAGATAGGCTTAGCCTGGTATGTTAATTACTGGGCAAATCGACATCTTTTTATTCATTCAAAAATACTGAATTTATTGTTTTGGACAGGCTTTTCCCCCATGCTGGTGTTTCAAAATATTCTAAAGGGCTTTTCATTGTGGTTAAAAATGTCTGGTGAATCAGTCATCTGAATTTTATCATGTTTCTTCTGATTTATCTGCAACCCATAACCTGACTGTGGGCCTCTCTAATTTGTCTAGGAAAAAGAAAGAGAGGATGAAAGAGAGGACTTTAGGAGAAGATGTCTAGGTGAAGATAAACATGTGAAGGGAATTTAGTATGATTTAGACTTTTTTTAGTATTGCCAGCATTATATCTTTATATAGTGTGTTATAAGTTCATGTAAACTGTAGTGTCTTTATTATGAGATTCCTTCTCTACTGTATGTTCAGAGAGGAAGCAATGGAGTTATTTTGTAGACTGACAAGATTTACATTGTTTTCATTTGCTATGATCCTATTCATGCAATTTCCAAGGGTATTGGACTGGGACTCCAGCTTGCTCTGGATGGATAACTATACAAACAAGAACACTTTCCTGTTCTGCTAGTCAAAGGCAGGATTTCAGCTTACAGTTTTGAAATCAAAATCTCTTCAGATTCTGCAAATTCCAAATTCAGTTTGGAATTAGTTCAGATGCTAAAACATCTAATTCAGATTCTGTTTTTCTTTGTTTCCAGGGATACCAAGCTTTAAACAATAGCATATATAGACTTTCCAAAATTCTGCTCTGTTGAAGACATTTGAACTCATAGAACTCAAATACCTTAAAACAAAGTTTTTCCAAGGTTCAGGGATAAACATTGCTTTTGTGAAAGACCAAAGTTCTACAGGAGAGCACCATATGCAAGTCAACAATAAATCCTGAGACTGGAGGAGTGAGGTGAAAGGTTGGACGAATGCCTGAAACTAGTTTACCTCTTCCTCTGTAATAACTGTGCAAGATTTATAAAACCCTTTCTATCAAGCCAGAGCCAGCTTTCTTTACTGAATTATAGATTTTACTACTTTTACAATCTCCATTTTATCCCAGGCTTGTACTTGTACATGGGAATTTATGGTCTTGTAGAATATAGTGTAGCAAAGAAATTTTGCTTTCTGACACTCATAAAATATTTTGCACATAAGTTGCTTTGTGGATGATGATAATGGGATAAAAGTTCTCTTTTTTAAACAATTTTACAATAGGATAGATGTGATTCTTTTAATAAGGATATTTTAAAAAAGGAATAGTTCATATTATCTATGGACTAGCAGATTTAATACAGGAAAAAGTGGAACTGATTGCTGACCTGCTGACATATAACATGTATCATCCTTTGTCCTGAGTTTTGTTTATTGTACTGTTTTCCTTTTATTTGCACACTTAAGTTTTATGAGCTTTCTGAATTCAGAAAAGGAAAAGACCTCTCTCTTAAATTTTTCATAGCTTGCAACTGGAGAAACTCTGATACAGGCTGCAGGAATTTCAGTCTTGTCCTCATTGTCAGCAGACATACAGTGATCTCTACTATATTCTGCTTATGACATGCAACTTTAATCTCTTTGCTTGATATTTATCTCAGTGCTAGATTCTAGTTCTGGCAGAGCAAGATCCCTCTGTTTTCAATTGCTTATTGTGGAGATTCAGTTGAGAAAAACCAGGAAAGACTGCAGCATTGCAAGAAGTTTAGTATTTTCTGGGGCCACTTAGGCCTTGACAATGATGTTGTCACGTTTGGCATTGTCTAAATCTGCCAAATTGAGATATTCAGGGAGATCACAGTGAGGTCACACAGCAGGGAGGTAGCCATCCATGATGATATGTCAAGATACTTACATAAGACAAATACTGCAGAAAAGTGTGATATGGATGCTGATAGTGTAAATTTTGCATTTGATACTTGGGCCTCCTGATTAGCTTTATCACAGTAAGAAAATCCATACCTTCTTCACATAATACCTCAAACTAGTAAAGACATTGGGGTTTCTTGTCTTGGAAGAGTGGTCAGCTTGAGATACACTTCTAGCTAGCATGAGTCTGGAAGTTTTTAGTCTTTTTCTCCACAGTGAAAAATCAACTTTTATTTTAGCATAACTTTAGCCACTCATCTTCTACCTTAAACAACAGCTTTGTTACACTAAAGAAAACAGTGACCTTGTTTCATTACCTGTGTACTATCTTAACACTGATGTCATGGTTTAGCTCTGCTCTGGATTTAGTGATATATTAGAAAGCCTTAGGACTTCTTTCAAACCAGTTGTCTATTGCAATGTTTAGGCTTTGTGTATTTTTACTATATAATTAATTCTATATTTTCTCTGTCTTCATGATCAGTTACAGCATTTCTTTTTCTCCCTACAGTTAACAGTATTGACTTTTTGTGGAATAAGGATCCTTTAACAAATGTCCAGTACCAGGTAAACTCTGACGCAGCTCTGAAATGGCACCAGGCAAGAAAAAGTTGCCAACAGCAGAAGGCAGAGTTATTAAGCATCACGGAATTGCATGAACAAACATACCTGACAGGTAGAGTAGTATGATCCATAACTTTTTGTTTTTAAAGGGCATTATTGTAACACAGATACTTATATAACATGTTCCAACTTGAAAATGGGTATTTCTTCAATTCTAGTAATTAATAGATTTAAATTGTTGTCTTGATTGGTTCAGCTCGAAAAAAACAGACAGATAATGGTTATTTTATCCTTATTAGATATTACCAAAAAGCCCATAACCATGGAGTGTAACTGTCTGGATGCAGACATCCTGCCAGTTCCTTATCCATCTAACAGTCTATCCGTTAAATCTATAGTTCTCCAATTTAGAGGAGTGATAAACGTATTTTTAATGCTATGAACAGCCTGTTCTGCCTCAACTTCTGCTTTCAATTTAAGGATTTCATCAAAACATTAATCTTTTTTTTTTTCACTCTGAGCATGATGAAATTATTTTTGAAATTAATGCTCAAGGGAGCAGTCTGGCACTAACATATAGGAGTGAGTTAACAGTAGTAGGTATGGCTGCCAAATGCGTGTGTAAATCAGTTATTCCTTCTATAGTTATCCCTGAAGTACCAGAATTTCCAATTGTGTTCAGTTCTTGATTGTTTTTACCACAACTTGTTTGTATAGAAGTAGTGCTGGAACACATAAATATATGTTGGTGCCAAATCAGGTTGTGGTATGATGTTCTAGTCATTTCCAATGCTTAACCACCTCTCCTTTTCACCTTGCTGTGCTTCAGCTGGTACCCATAATAATGATATCAAACACAAGTAAAATATATAGAACAAAATTACACACTGGTGTGAAGCAATAAATAAATAATATATATTGCACAGTGATTTTTCTATGAACTATGAAGAAATACTTCAAAAAAATCAGCAGCCATCCAGCTGGGCTTCCCAGTCTCATACAAAAGGCAGAGACAGACAATTGAGTAATAATGACTATAAATAACATTATTTCTAGGTGCTTTCCAGAACTAGAGCAACAAATTGGAACCAGATTTGAAAGGAGCTTGGCTTATCTTTGGCTAAAGAAGTGAAATCAGATGAATCTGAAAAATGTACGAGCTGTACCATTAAAAATATGTTTTTGATGATGCATTTTCATGTAGTTAGATTAAAAGAAAATAGTTTTTTTACTTCACAGTCTTTTGTAAATTTGAAACTCACACTTGTTAATTTCATTAGAAGAGAAAATACACAATAGGAAACTATTCACATATAATTTTAGAAAGCTGATTTTTAGCTCTGTGACCTTTTATGAAACTTTATCAATCCATTGAATATTTTGTGACATTAGACAAAAAGGTTTGTTTCATGCATATGATCATTGGTTTACAAAGAGCATCCAGGAATGTCATTTTGTTCTCAATTGTAACAAAATTCTCCACACTTAAAAATGTGAAAACTCTAAAATTCCAATGATCCATGTAAGAGGAGATGCTTTGCATGTTTAGTGTAGCCACCTTAACTAAAAGATTAAAAGCTTTTAAAGGTTGCACTGGGAAAAAAGATAAGCAGACAGTTTAGCTAGAATGCACCTCTCAAGTCTTGAGAAAGTGTTTACTCCTTTCCTTGTTATAATGGATTATAATGGAGATAATCCATTATCTCTCTTTGTCTCTGTTACCTAGGTTTGACTGGCAGACTGAGTTCTGCTCTCTGGTTTGGTCTCAACAGCTTGAGTTTCAACAGTGGATGGCAGTGGGTTGGTGGTGCTCCATTTCGATACTTAAACTGGGTTCCAGGTAAGGTTAAGTGTGTTACTATTCAGTTTAGAAGGCAGAAATTGGGGTCATTGTGTAACATATTTATTTTCTAGTACTCTGTTCTCCTGCAATTATTGAGATTGTTTTGATGTTGAAAGATCGTGGCTGTGGCTATAAACACAGTGAGTAATGGCCCTTATGCTATGGATACACAATGGGCTTAATTTAGTATTCACGGTGGAAATGGTAGCCTCAAAATCTGGAGGAAACTTTAAAAAGTCATGTATTTATACTTCATTTTTTCATCTTCTCAATTTACTTCATATCTATGTGAATGCAGAATAAATCTGATGCTATAGGTAGATGTCCTCATTTGTAAGATTAGACTGGTCAGTGTAACACATAATATGTAATGACTGGAACATGTTAAGCTAGTCTACTGTAAAGTAAACCCAGCTACTTAATACCTGTAGTTGCAACCTTGAACTCTGGTGCCATTATTGAAGAGCTAGTCTCTATGTCATCTGCACAAGTGATAAAGAAGAGGTGCTTTTCTGGTTTACTATTCAGAGTGCCTATGTTGTCTTTTTTGCAGGACTCTTGTTCCCTTGCCCTAGCTCTTCAGGAAGCCTCTGCAAACTAATTTAATGTAGACATCTGAAGCCAGGCAGAGTAAATACTCTGTCTTCACTGAGCATGTCATGTGCATTTAATCTGCAGTAACTATAATGCATGCTCCTTTGTAATGCACAGTGGCTTCCTTGTGTAGATAATGCCAAAAGGATATTTTAGGTGGGCAAACTCATTGAGTAGGTAAGTTTTGAAGAGTGAATTGAACCACTTTATAAGTAGCTCTCCAATGGAGTTAACACACAAAGCAAACAGATGGGCTGAAGTGCAAGTTACTGTGAAAGTATTTAGAGGTCTGGCATCCAAGTGCACTGCTGATGATCTGAGTGTAACGAAGAGTGAGGGAAACGGATTGTGAGGTGGATCCAAAGCAGCAAGGGATGCTGTTCATGGCTGTTAAACCTGCAGACAACCCGCAGCGGTCGTGTGAAGAATTAGATGGTTTTTGGTGTAACTAAAATGAGCTCCATTTATCTTTAACTCTTTATGTTTTTTAATGTCATTAAGAGATAATAATCTTAAATCCATATAACGCATTTTGTATTTGTGTGAAAGAGATGTCATGACTTTACTTTGTCTCATCCCTATTACTCTGTATGTTCAAGACCTGACTCTTCTTCCACTAGTGTATTTCAAAAGAATTCCTGGAAGCTTCATATTCTTCTGTCTCATTAACCCTAAATAAATAACAGAAAAACATGAACAAAGTTTCCAACATTTAAACTAAATTTATGCTGGTTAGGCATTTGGGAGAGGAACTGTTAATAGCTGATTTTTTTTTTTTCCTATGCATTAAAGCAATTAAAATTTGTATTTTTGAAGTAAGCAGAGCTTTTCCTCCTATGGGAATACTAACTGTAAGCTAAGGTAATAACATTGTAATGATATAAGTGAGGGATCTGGCCCAATAAAAGCCAGTGTTTTGCTGTTTATTGCTGAGCATACTGTCACTTGTTATATAGTATAGTGGCATGTGTTCAGAAATGCAAGAAAATCCATGTTAAGTTTAGAGCAGATCTTGAAGAGTTTACCTGGTTTATTGCAGAAGTTCGTTCTGTTCTACAGATTCTACTTTTCTTCCAGATGTTCCTGTTAACACTGATGCTCATCTTTAACTGCAAATATCCAAATATCCAGCTGTTGTCATATTGTTTAGATGAGACAACAAGAAGTTCAATTTACCAAAAATTTACTTACTCATTTCTTTTCTTTACTGTTATCCTAAGTACAGAATTTCAGTAGCTTAATGAACATTTTTTTTCACCTAAAGATTACATTTGGAGTTTAGATAGTTTTTGGTTAGAACGTGAAAAAATCCAAACACCACAACAGGCTCATTGTAACACCTCCCATCAAGAGTTTGAACTTGTGAAGAAAATGTCAAATTGTGAACTGGATAAATATCTCAACTTGTGGCTGCTGTGAAAAAATATCTCTTAATGAACTTCCCTGTTCAGTCAAAAGGACTATGGAGAATCACAATCCTCTATATATTAATGTATAGTATAATTAAAGCATGGCACTTTAGAACATGAATGTAATTGGGAAAGTAACCATGTTGTGCTTATGCTTGTTTTGTGGTTGTTGGGGGTTTGTTTTGATTTTTTGCTGTGTTTTATTTGTTTCTTTTTTTAAGGACATCCTTCTCCAGAACCTGGAAAGATGTGTGCAGCATTAAATCCTGGCAAAGGTGCTAAGTGGGAGAACAGGGAATGCGATCAGAAACTTGGCTATATTTGTAAAAGAGGAAATGCTACTTTAGAATCTTTCATTATTCCTACAGGTAGGTTTAGTAATAATTACTAGTGACCATGTGTTCTTCACCTCTAATTTTAATAGTTGTTACTAACCATGGTAAAACTAAGGAAAGGTCTCTGCAGACCTTTGGCTTGACCAAAACTCCCTGTAAAAGCAAACAGTGTGTACTTCCTTTTTGTTCCATCCTCTCTATTTCCTGTACAGTAATCTTTCTTCAGTAGCTCTAAGTTTTAAACTGCAGAAATGGTGGAGCCCACTTTCCAAAAAGAAGCAGAACTGTCAGATTTTGTTCATAAAATAAAAAGAGAAAACATTTAATGGTTGAAAAAAAATGATGTAGTTGTCTAAAGCCCCATGTACTCAGTGAAACTATTTCTTCTCACTGTAATTTTTACTACTTATGAAACAGAGTAATTTTGTCAGCAAAAGTTTATAGTGGACCAAAGGAATTTGTAAAAATTCTTTTGAGAGAGTGAAACAATTTTTATATATCTATTTTAATAAACATATTTATATTCATAGATATACACTTATTTGTATGTATAGAAAAGCTATTGAACTTACGTATGAAATTATTTAATTCACATATATACAGACACTTGTTCAGAAGAAATGTATTTCTGATGCTTTGGTATCTGATACCTGATTCTGATGCCTAGTGACAGACCAAGGACTGGTTTTCATAACTTTATTGACATCTGTTTCCTTATTATTTCTCTGTGTATTGTGAAAACTTTGTAACATATTCCTTTCTTTCATCACCTCTTCTTTCTGTTCTTTCCAATTTTCTTTCTCTTTCCAGGACACAGAGGTATCTCCTAAATCCACTGACATTTTGCATAGGTTTTAGAAGCAGAAAGCAAAACTCTTATTGAATTTCCCAGCCATTTATTTGTATGCATTATTAGCAAACCAAATGTTTTGGAAACTCACATTTGGCTTAATAACCATGCTGCATAATGTTTTTCTTGCTTTTACCGATATACAACCAATCCAGTAAAAAACACTTAGGACAGAGATTCCTGCCCAATTGGTTTGGCTTTACTACTAAGAGAAAAAAAACCCACAAGAACGAGCTAGTGTCTTGTTAGCTAATGTTTAAACCAATATTTAACACTTAATTAATACTTCAGTATTGAAATTAAGGATATTAAGGATATCATTGAAAAGGAATCTGCATAGAATCATAGAATAGTATGGATTGGAAGGGACCTTTAGAGATCATATAGTTCAATCCCCCTGCAGAAGAAGTTTCACCTGGATCAGGTCACATAGGAACATTATTTCCTAAAGTAAGATATAAAATTCTGTTATTATATGAATACAGCTGATAACCAGGTAGTTTAATTTATATAGGTTGTCTTAGATTGCTCAATTGGCTATTGCTCAGCTTTTCAGGTTTCATACATCAACTCTCACTGATGCCTGTAAATATACTATCAATTTAGTACTTGATGCTATCATATTGAGATTTAAATCTAGTTTTGGGGGATCTAATAGTAATTTCTTTCTTATTCATTAGGTTTTTGATTCTCCACCACCACCTCACCCCCCCACCCTCCCCCCAATTCAATTTACCGGTAATTTAGAGGAAGAACAGAAATGAGACAAAAGTTTTCAATTGTACAGAAATTCCTGAGTAAACATGGTGACAGATTAAACAGAGATTGGCAGCGCTTCACTTCGTCAAATATTTTCCAAAATGTCCTTTTGGGGGGAAGTAATAAAAACAATCAGCATGTGATCGTGCAAGGTGTTAAGTGCCCTCAGTTTCAAATCATGTACAGAAAAACTCATGCCAGATGATGTTTTCCTGACTAGGGCCTCTTGAGTCAAGAAATAAATCAATCACAAATTTATACATGCACTTTGTTGTGCACTTAACATGAACCATAGAGACAATCCTTTGAAATTTTAACCCTGGAAGTTACAGTTGGGTCTAACAAGGCAATTATGTAAGGACTATGTGACAGGAGAATACTTTACAATAGAATGTAAAAATCTGTCCAAAATAAAGCAGAGAAAGATCTTTACAGAATATTTATTTCTCTAGTGGATAAAGACTTTAGGAAGTCAGTTGCTGTTCAGGTTGCTGTCGTAGCAGAAGTGGTTTTTTTTTCCAGCAGGGTTCCACACCACTGTGTACATCAAAGTGATGCAGGATCTTAGGGCTTTAAAGCATTTGCCACGTAATAGAGCTAAGTGGATTAATAGGAACCTGATGATTTCACCTGCAAAACTTGGTGGTGTCTCCATCTACCTCCTCTGAGTGAGTTCCAGAATAGATTTCATCCCAATTCAACATAGTGTAGTAATCTTAAGGTATTGTTTCCAAATGTTTCATAAAACATTTGATTAGATGAAAAGAAATGTCTTAATGTCACTGTTGTGGCTGCTGTGTGAGCTCCCAGAAAGAGAAAAATTGGAATGCCTGAATCACAAAACAAGCTTCAGCTTTCAACCTCATAGACACCACAGCCACTGTGAGATCTTCAATCTTCAGGAAGCCAAGCTTATAGTTTGCAAAAGTATTTACTCTGTACTTGAGGAATAACCATTCTATGCTGACAATCTTAGTTTCTGTATCTTGATGTATTCCACAGTAAATTCAGCAGTCTGACATTTGGGATAACATTTTTTAGACATGAATGTGATCTCTTTTCTTGTATAAAAGGAGAACTGGACAGCACAGAGTTGATTTTTGCTGAATACTTGGAGTGAAGAACTGAAGATTTTCACTGAGAGATCCCCAGCTATGTCATTCAATTAGACTTACACCAAAAAAACTTGACTCTCAAATGCTTTTCTTGTTTTGTGGCCAGCATAACTTTGCTGGTGCTACTGAATGTACAAGCAAAAGATTCTCCCACCCTGCATAGCTGCTTTAGTGTTTACGATAATCGTCTCACAGTCTCCTTTGGTCTGAAAAGGAGACTCTCACTGGTGAATAAATCTTAGTGACCATCTTCATAGCCATCCGAACTGCTGATGTGCAGAAGGGTGCACTAGGTGTGCTGGGAGAGCATGTATGCCTAGATTTATTTTCCAAAGCAATTATCTGGCTGATATAGCAAAGCACTGTAAATGCATATGCTCAGAGCTGAGCCCAGACACAGGACAATTAGGCAGCTGTTTGAAGCATCTACATCACATGATCAGATCAGTATCAGACTGACCTTCACAACAGCATTTGCCACCTCTATCCTCTCTCATTTCACTCAACTCCACAACATACATTTAGTTTGTTTTTATGGGGTTCCCCTAACTTTCCATTTCAGTTCTTCCTCTTCTGTATCAGGATTGATGGGGATCTGCTGAAGCGCTGAGCCTGTGATCCTGGAGTGACAAAGATCCTCCCTTGTTTGGGGGGAAAAATTCTATCTTCATAAATACATTATGTAAGCCCAAGTTCTTACCACGTAGCTGTACATTAAGGAATAGGAAGAGATATGTTGACATGAGGGGTAGAAAAATGCTAAAGCGTACCTCTGCAAACCTTATTGCTTAGTATGCATGTATGCATATAAAAGTCAAAGCTGTGTTTTATGGTAGTGTTCAATTGTGTCTTTTCACAAGAGGTAAGCACTTGGTTGCAGTGATAGTGTTTAAAAAACCTGGCAGTTTCAGCCTTTAATCATGCATACAGATTACTATCCCTGTGTATATATTTCAGCTGTGCTGTTCACCATTAGGCAAATAGATGTCATTTATTTGTTAAACGTTTCCTGACACAATTTTCAGTTAAGAAGAGAATTCTGAAACTCTTCATGGTAATTTTTCTTTTCAGAGACTAATGTGCCTATAAAATGTCCTGATCAATGGATGTCATATGCTGGTCACTGTTACATAATTCACAGGGACCCCAAAATCTGGAAAGATGCCTTAACATCTTGCAGGAAAGAGGATGGGGATCTGGCAAGCATCCATAATGTGGAAGAGTACAGCTTTGTTCTTTCTCAGCTTGGGTATCGTGAGTATATTTTTTTTACAATAACATATATAGATTTCTACTAAGAACAAAGAGTTTTGAATGTCTTACCTATTAATAAAAGGAGGAGACTCTTAAAAAAAATGTATTTCCTGATCAGTGTATGCAGAAAGAGTTAAACTTTAATCTTAAAAAAAAGTCTTTCAAAGAAAATAAAACACAGTAAGAGCATGAAAAACCAAACAAGCTCTACCATCACAGAAAAGCTGGAGTCAGTGTGAATTGCAACCCCAAACTCTTATTTCTTAGGGTTTGCTTCTGTCTCCTTATGTACAGATTAAAACAATTTCCAAACATTTCAGAAGCTGGAAGGATTTTTTACTATTGGTCTGCAAAGGTAGATGAGGGAAAGCAAAGTTGGGAAGGTTTGAGTCGTATTACCAGCATTTCCGTATCCTTATTTTTAAAGTGACTCTGATTGTGAATTCTTCTAATAAAAGGAAGCTGCCTGTCCCACCATGTGAATTCAGACGTGCCCCAAATTAAATACAGTACTTAGGTGCTAGGTTTCTGAGTATATATTTCAGTTGTTGCAAGGCAAGTTAGGCTACAGATGTTATGTGTTCATTAGAGTAGATACAATCATACTGACACTGAGGCAGTTGTGTGGTTGCTGTTGCTTTACATGAACCTGGTTTCACATATTGGATCATTTACTGCTTTAGGATGGGAGGAATATGTTCACACCTATATGTGATTCTTTGCAGTAACTGACTCCATATGTGCTTTTAGTGCCAGGTAAGGGTGAGTTAGTTTAACTGAAAATGCAGTAAGCTGCTTTAAGCCGCAGTGTAACAGCAGTCTTGGAGGGGCAATCCTAAAACAGCTGATATAGTTTAGTTTTGTATCCTAGCCAACCCCATGGCAATTCCTGCTTGTCCTCACATTCCTGAAAAAGTGATTTGTTGTTCTTTCATGAACATGAAACTTTTACTCTTTCAAAAGAGATTATTAAGAAAGGCAAGACCTCTTGATGAGGCATCAAGAGACTTGGAAGCAGTTGGGCTCTAAAGCAAATTAGGTGCATTTTCACCTTTCTCTTTGGAAGTAGATTATTTTGTAGTTTAATGCCTTCTCCAAAGACCTTTAATAAACTGACTGCTCTGCAGTGTTTTTGTAAAAGTGAATGTTTTAGGAAAGCAAATAGTTCTGAAGGAAACCAGGCTTCTCACATATGGCATAATCATTGCAACAGACTATTCTGAAAGCATTCTTTTCAGAGGAGTAAAACTGGAACAACTAAAGAAGCCTTTTAAGGCAGTTTATGACAATATCAGATTACCCTCATTCACCACTGAGATGAGAACACTATGTATTGCAGTGCCTAAAAAAATCTTGTCTGTGGCAGAACTGTACTGCAGTAAGTGCTGTACAGAAAGAACAAAAGTCTGTTTTTGCACCAAGCGATTCACAGTCCCATGATTAAAGGATGGAGGAGTTCAATGAGTTGAGTATTGTCACAGCAGCTGAGCTTTTGTTAGCATCACCCACAAAGGAGAACTTTAGAGAGGAACATGAAGAAGAATAAAGAAGTGCATTCTGGTTGTTTACATGGAAGTCCAGCATGTGATATGGCACAAACGTGGCCCTGTGCACATCTGAGAGAGCGGGAAATGGCTTCTTTACACATGTGGAAAAAAAATAATCTTGGTGCTTAGTCACCCAGCTTTAGAGCCTGATGTGAATCTGAGTCTGTCTTGTTGAGAGAGGGATGCTGAGGACAGTATGGATAAGCTATGAGGACTGATCATACTTTGGTATAATAAAAATGGGAGAGACAAGGGGGGTGAAAGTGAGGAGAGCTGACTCAAATTGACAGGCTGGGAGGATGACTTTCGTAGCAGCTTGGTTGGTCTGTGTTCCCGTAGCTAGCAGTTAGGATTGTTACAGGAGAGTTTCAAGTTGTGCGTGTATGTAGGAAATCCTCCATCTGAGATGTTTTAATCAGAATAAAATTGCCTTGAGGGCAATGACCTTTAACTCTTTTACAGGCATTTTTGCTGCTAGTGACAGCAGCCACAAAAAAGAAACAGTTAACAGTTCCATTGAGAGATCTGAAAAGCACTTTATTTACGTGTTTATTCATCTTGTTACAAAAGTTTTGAGCTGGAAAAAAAGAATGAACCTAGTTGTCTTGTAACATAAGAGAAAAAAGAGAGTATTTTATGTGTTTTATACCAAGTTAAACACTCTTGCTGTATTGCCATTATAATGAGTGGCTTGATAACTGGAATGGATGTATGACTGACTGGATGGATGTTCTGCCCTCTTTATGAAACAAGGAGCCTTAATTTCCTGTGACTACTTTTTAAAACTTCCCAAGAATAAATTATTTTCTGTTCTATGAAGATAAATATTATCAGCCTTATTGTTGTTATGTTTTAGAGCCAGCTGATGAACTGTGGATTGGACTGAATGACCTCAAGGTTCAAATGTATTTTGAATGGAGTGATGGGACACCCGTCACCTACACCAAGTGGCTTCGTGGAGAACCCACTCATGCAAACAACAGGCAAGAGGACTGTGTTGTTATGAAGGGAAAGGTAAAGTCATGTAGTTATTGACTTAATTATCATAATTTCATTTAAAATTTGGGCTTTTGTCCAGACTAAACCACTGGAGCACACAAGTAGTTCAATTACATGGAGGCAAGAATAATTACAATATGTTCAATGGCATACGATTACTTGCCTGTGTCTAGGCAGATTTATTTATAGAAGATCTAAGATTATAAAAGACATCTAACATTTGTTTGAATATTAAAATAAAATAAATTCAATGGCCAGGGTCCCAAAACATTAAGATCTGGACTCACTGGTCATGTCCTGTGTGCCATGCTGTAAGTGTCAGCATTCAGTGCATCCAGATAACTCGTGATCGTTGCTCAGAAGTAGAGTTTTTAATGTCAGGCTGGCATGCTTAATGCTATGGTCAAGAACCACATGAAAATACTGGTTCAGGCTGCTGGGCCTTGACAAGGGAAGGGAGAAACTATGCTCTAATAGACCAAGTTTCCTCTGCCTTCACCTAACACAGTGTCTGTCAGTACAGAATGAACTTAGGGTTCTCCAGCACTCAATATGTATTAAATGAGACTTATATCTCAACCACAGAGGAGTTTTTAATTCCAAAGATATGTTTATGGTTGTAGTTATAAACAAAAATAGCAGCCTGCTGTTCCATTCTTCTGCTTCAGAAGAGCTGTCATCCTTGAACTTGTATCAAAGCTCAAGAGCAACACGGAAGGCATGATGTAGGTTTTGTCTGAGGAAATAAATGGGATTTTGATTTATGAAAGAGAAATCTGAAAAAGAACAGAAGTCTTCAAGTATACACAGCTTGTTACAGAGGTTGCAATCAATCTTTGCAGCTACTTATCCTAGGAAAAAAACAGAATGAGCTGCTTAGGATGGGGTGGTTTTTTGTGTGTAGTTAAGAACAGGTTAGCTGGGAGCCAGCAAAGATATTCAAAATAACTTCCTTCCACTCTGAGGGATTGAGATAGAGGATGTTTTGAGGTCTTGCAGCTAAAGGCTTCTTTGATTCTCAGGGAGTGTGAAGTGTTAAAAAAGTCTTACATACTCATTGCTTTATGTAGCTTGTCTCTGCTGCTCATATATGTGGCAGCAGATAATTAGCTGTTGAGGATAATGGAAAAATGGAATAACCAGACAGCAAGATGGATCAACTCCCTCTGAACAGGTGAGGAAACACAAGCCAAGTGTAATAGCCTAGCTTGCAGGGATGGAGCCTAAAGGGTGGCTTTGAAAGGGTTTAAAGGATGCCTATAACATTTTGCAAGCGTAGCAGCTGATATATCTTATGCTTTAGTTTTTCTGCCACTCTTTTTGATAAGAAGACTCTTTTGCTTTCTATAGCAAGTAGTAAGTCAGGCTGACAAATGTCTCTTTCAAGGCTAAATTTTAAGAGCTGGATGATTTCCATCAGATCAGGTTTTCTCTTGGGTTCAAAAGTCGGTAATTTCTATTGTGAGAGTTATAGGTTAAAAAACTGCAATTCATATTAGCTGTATACAGATTTTTATATATTTTTTATATTATTTTTTTTATATAGCTTTTGTGTGGAGAGCTAATTTTATTATGGATTCTTTTGAACTATTTCAAAATACATACCTATTAAATAGTGGATCTTAGTAGGAAAAGTAACTTCAGATTCAGGATGGTGTATTGCTTTTTAAAAGGGTAAATAATCAAAGGTTTAAGTCAATGGTGAATCAGCCCAAGTAAAAGTGAGGTTGGAATGAGGTGAGAGTTAGGTACTAAACTTAAATGTAGGTTTTGTTTCTTTTAAAGCTAGCAAAAGTTAGTTAAATACTTGAAAGGGTAAAGCACCTTTTCTGAAGACTAAAATCCAAGTTGATTGTGATATTTTTTTCTTATGTTCAGGATGGATTTTGGGCAGACCATTCTTGTGAAAAGAAAATTGGCTACATCTGTAAAAGGAAACCTATATCAGAAGCTCCTACAGAAGAGGAAAATGTTGACATGGGTTGCCAGAGAGTAAGTGAAGAGAAAGCCATCTGAACTGAATATGCTGCTAGGAATGGTTAAGAGGATAAAACAGAAAATTGAGTCTTGTCATTGTTAGAATAGTTCACCTTCTTATTTCTATGGCAGATGGGATAGGTGATGCATATGAATAAATGTAAGCTCTAACTGACATTTGGCTCTTGATACTCCCTTTCATTTTCCAGAACTCAAACCAAAACTCAGACATGCAGTCACTGAAATAGGCCATTTTCCTTGATTGGCATTCAAGCCTTCCTAAAGGAATTTGCCTGTACCATCAGTTATTCTTCAGTTCTGCCTACAATTTTCAAAATGATTTACAGCAGGAAGTGTGTGCTTGTCCACACACTATTCCCAAGGCTTTACTGTGGTCTCTGGCAACGTTTTCTACTTTGAAGACTTGGTTACAAGTGTCTGAGCAAAACGAGCCCATTGTGCTCCTTCTGAACAGCCAGCAGATCTATTGTTTATTTGGTAGTTCTTGACTTTTGGTAACATAACAATCAGTAATTCTGAAAACCCTACTGCAATTTGTTGCTTTATAAGGAATCTTACAGGGTTTTTGTCTGCCATGAAGAAATTGCCTTTTCTCCCAAGGATGATTTGCAAAGCTGCAGAGGAAGTCTTTGTTACCAATTCCAGTGTACTGGGGAACCTTACAAATATTGAACTATTGGAGAAGATAGAGGGATCTTCATGTTTATGGATGTTAGCTTTGCCTAGAGAACTAAGTGCATGTTCATAGCAAAAAAGTCTCTCGTAGATGAGAAATTGAAAACTATCAGAAGAAGATTTATGTGAGTTGTGTCTGGAGACAGCAAGTTCCTCCTCTGTAAGCATATTCCTGAGTTAATGATGTTTGAATGAAAAAACATTGGAACAGAGTGTTAATGTCAGTTAATAATAAGCAAACTTGTTTAAGGTATCATTCCTTTTCTGAAAAGCCAAGCTAAAATTTGCTTCTCAAGACCATTCTCATGATTTCACAATCCTTATTCATAATTCCATACTGAGAACCAGAGGTGCACAGCAAAGCCTCTCATGCCTTTGGAAGTGGAAGGCACTGATCAAAAAGTCATTATATGTGAAAAATTGGTTTATGAAGCAAAATTTGAAGAAGCTTTGATCCTGCCTGTTTACAGTCTGGCTTTTTCAGTCCAGTTGTTCCTTTGTCTACTGGTTAGCTGAGAGTGGTAGAAATCAGTTTTGTTTTAGTGTTTTCTTTTGTTTTAAAAGAAGTTTAGAAAAGCTGCAACATTGTGATCCCTTCATATTTATTTTGACAGGGTTGGAAAAGACATGGTTATTATTGTTATTTCATTGGAAATACATTTGTATCATTTTCTCAAGCCAATCAAACCTGTGGAAGGCATCAGGCCTATTTAGCAACTATTGAAGACAGGTATGTAGAAGTCCACCAACATGAAGGAATCACATGAGGATTTAACATATATCATCACCTGAATACCATAATAAAGACTCTGATCTGCAAAAATCTTACTTGAGAGGACAGCTATCTGTAGATTGAGAACTTCTCACACTTTTTCCATATATATTCAAATTCAAGAATTCAGTTTGTAGTAAAAACAGGTGATGTCTGCAAAATCAGTATTGATGTAAGCAATCATGTAAAATAAAAATGTAGAATTATAGTTTCTATTTTCTTAGTTGTAGTGGCTTGAGGATGGGTTTTACTTGAGTGAGGGGTGTAGAATCCAATTTTGATTATTAATGAAGAGATATGGCTCTGTATTCCTTTGAAAAGGTAGTACAGATGAGTGAGAAGGTATGATTTTTCACTTATCTGGTGAACCAGAATTGGGCTACTTTTAAAAAAAGATTGATAAGAATCCAAATGATGACAGAAGTGCTTGTACCTGAAAACCCATCACAACGCAACCAGAGCATAGTATGTGCTAAATTTCTGAACAATTGATGCACGTTATTGAATGTGGAATGTTGTGAAAATGAAAGTTAGGGTCAAGAAATCCAGCTTATTTCCTTGCAGCTTTACACTTCCTCTTATGTGTTTCTGTATAACTTAAATGTTTATGATCTTGTGTGAAAGCTCTATCATGAATGATAGCTTTCCAAATGTTGGTAGCATGTCACCTTTCATTAAAAGTGGTTCAACATTAATGTTGTCTTCAGCATGTACCATGTTAAACAGACACTTCTTTTATTTGCTTTGATTTCTTAAGAGCTGTTTGATTAAGTCTCATAATGAACTGTGGCAGCCTTTACCTCTACATAGGTTTGTTTCTCCAACGTAGCTTTTCTTGCATGATCATTGGATCCAAATTTGCAGTGTTCCCCAGCTGGATCATTTACTATCATATCACCCTAACCTCTGTTTTAGTGTAGTTTTTCAATAATGCTGAGATTCTTTTTCCAGTTTTGAAATTTCCTAAAACAAGAAGTCATCAAAATGCACCAGAAACTAAAAAAATAGTGGTGTAACACCTAAGATCCTGTCAAGTTTATTCTTTCCCACCAACTTCATGTCAGTCCAGAATTATGTAGCTTTTTTTACTAGACATGGGAAGAGAAGGTAGGATTCTCTGGTACTGAAGCTTGCAAAATATCTGTTATGTGATGTTCTGTTATGTGCTTTACTCAAGCAAATCCATCCAAGCTGTGCTTTCAAGAAGGTACAGCAGTACTTCTGACAAAGCAACAAGCCTTTTACCACTTTTAAAAATAAATCTAACAGTATTAATTCAACAATTGTTATCCTTTGCACAGATATGAACAAGCCTATCTAACTAGCCTGGTTGGGCTGAGAACAGAAAGGTACTTTTGGATTGGACTTTCAGATGTGGAAGAAAAGGGAACATTCAAGTGGACTAATGGTGAATCTGTCTTATTTACACACTGGAATTCTGAAATGCCTGGTAGGTATGGCACTATACTGCTTAATGAGTCCAGTGCCAAAAACACATTGTTCACTATTTGATTTTTCTTTTTACTTGATTCTTTAGGCTTCACTTGATGCTGTAATGACTAATTACTCTCATATATATCTGGCTGCTTTCTCAAGCACCTCGTGCTGTTGCTGACTTCCTTTTCAGTGCTGAAATGAGTTTTTAGCATGAATTTGAGAGGAAGCTTCAAATTGTGATGAAGTTTCTGACTTGCTTCTGTTCCAGGAAAGTCTGAGTCTATATTCATCTTGAAGAGAGATCTCTGCAGGCATGTTGCACACTGCTTGCAAGTCCTGCCTCTTCAGCCATATCTCATAGTACACTTGCTCAATGCGTGTTCTGAGCTGTATGGGATCACAGCATGCATAAAGCATCTCTGATCCCAGAAGAAAAATGAAACTGTAGGGAAAGACAAAAGAGCCAAGGGAAGATTTATGTTTGATTTTTAGTGAATGTCTTTGCTAAATTAATTGTGATTTCCTTATTTACTAAGTTCTGTTGATGAAAACATTGCTGCTTCTCTGTTCCATTAAAATTCTGGGGGTGAGAGATCATTTCATTTCTGACACAATCACATCAGAAAGGAGATGGTTGTCAGCTTTCAAGGTTCTGTTGTGTTGCTTTGGTCTTTCAGGAGATCCTCTGATTATCTTTCAGTGCCTAAATACTGATTTGAATGTGTCAGGTGGAGTGGTAGGGCCATGTAGAATATGAAGCCAATGCTAGGCCTTTTTATAGCAAGTTCATTTTTGAAAGTCATAGCCAAATTAGACACATTTGAGAAACTAGCTCTAACCATATCTTCAGTTTCAGAGGAGAATTTACTGGATTGCAGGTTATGATTTTTGATGTGAGGGACAGTTCAGCATCTTTTTGTTTGGCTCTTTTTTTCCCCCTTCTTCATGAACTAGCATTGAGGAAGGCTTTGGGTTGGAAGGAATATTTAAAGATTATCTTGTACCGCCACCTGCCATGGGCAGGGACATCTTGCACTAAATCAAGTGGCTTAAAGCCCCATACAACCTGACCTTTAACATTTCCAACTACTAGGCATCAAAAACTTCTCTGGGCAACATGTTCCATTGTCTCACCATTCTTATAAAAAAAAAATGATATCCAATCTAAATCTACTCTACTTCATTTTAAAATCATTGCCTCTTGTCCTGTCACTGCAGGCTTGGATGGCTGAAATAAGCTTTCACTGGAGTCTTCTCTTCTCCAGGCTGAATAACCCCACTCCCTCTGCCTTTCTTCATGGGAGAGGTGCTCCAATCATCTGATGGTTTTTATGACCTGACTCTGGACTCATTCTAACATTAATTTCTAACTCAATTTCCATCAGGATAGAATATGAAAGTTTTGAAGTTCTTACAATCCTCTACGTGTTGCTTTTGTGTGTTTCTGTTCCCAATCAGGAAGAAAGCCAGGCTGCGTTGTCATGAGGACTGGAACTGCAGGTGGATTATGGGATGTAATAAAATGTGAAGAAAAGGCAAAGTTTCTCTGCAAAGTGTGGGCAGAGGGAGTGACGCTTCCACCTGTTCCTACAACAACTCCTATTCCCCGGTGTCCGGAAGGCTGGGACTCAAACAATCGTATTAGCTTCTGTTTCAAAGTAAATATGTGGCTTATTTCTGTGTTAAGGTAGTTTCTGTTTGCTGCACATATATGCAATAAAAACTGGTATACCTATGTCTTACTGTTTCATAAGCTTGCTTACAGATTATATGTAGAAGTCTTCCATTGAAACACCCATGGTTTTGTTTATTCTGCTAAAGTCTAATCTTCAGGTGTGATCTTCTGATCGTAGTTTTCCGATCTTTTAAGATTAAAAGTGCTTTTCTTAGAATTGTCTTGCAGCAAAGACTCCTTGTCAGCAATGCAGTTTGTTAACTTGGCTTAAAGACATTCATAGAACCATAGAATCATTTCAGCTGGTAGAGACCTTTAAGATCATCAAGTCCAGTCGTGTAATCCACTCATACTAATCCTGGTGAACGCTGATAAATCCTATATTCAAACTTCCTGAATCCCTAGAGAGCATGTTATTTGTAAATCATTTTGTGCAGCTGATGTTTCTTGAGCTTGTGATCTATATGGTCTATTTTGTCTGATTGCAAAATGGTCTCTTTAGCCTTTTTCAAGAGGAGAGCAAAAGAAGACGTGGCTTGAATCACAAGAGTTCTGTCGAGCTATAGGTGGAGATCTGGCCTCCATTAATGGTAAAGAAGAACAGTATGTGATATGGCGTTCTATTGCGTGAGTATCTAGTGTGCTCAACCATTCACTTCAACCAATCTTTCTGAAGTATTTAATTTTAACTGTACGATTTTACTTCAGAATAAGTCAGTCTGGATTTATTACCTGCCTTTGGAACATATAGCAGAAAAAAAAAATATCAGGAATTGTAGAACTAGCAGCAATGACCCCAAAGCTAAAGCTAAAGTGAGATCATCAAGCTATCTAGTTAAGGCAACATTTATCATCTGATGTAAACATTTCATTTGGGGATATTATAAAATGACCATAGACGCCAGTTGTTTTCACATAATCAAGTATAGAAATAGGGTAACAGTTGTCATATACACCTGTTGATTGTCATTTTTTTTTATGAACTAATCAGAAAGCAGAAGGAAATTCAGATTATTTTTTTCTACACAGGGAATGTAGATAAGGTTAGCAAATTCCTGGAACTGTAAAAAGCAGGTGTGAGATTTGTGAATGAGATCAAATACTCTTAAAATCATAAAACTTGCAATACAACCTGAATAGCCTGGGCTCAGTGAACTCATACAACCTATCTCACTAGGAACCAAGACTGAAACATGACAGCTTTGCAAAATGCTACAGCCATACTAGAGTCACAGCTACATGCTTAGAGTGAGGAAGAAGACTCAAATGCTGTATTTCCACAAATCGACTCAATAAATACAGATAAAACTATAAAGTTTGTCTGCTTACAGACAAGAATGGGTTTAAGGTGCTATTTTTAAAATGTGATTCAACCACAACTGGTAACTTTGTGTTTAGAAACTGTAAGTGCCTTTATAGAGAAAATGGACAGTTGGTAAATGGAGCAACAGTAGCTATTAAACGATTTTATACAAAAGTAATAAGCCACTGTATTTTTAGAAGTTGGATCGGACTTGGACATTTTCTTGGGTAGTATTTTAATCTGTCTGAGTTAAGAAACTTCTGAACTAGACGTGGTTGCTTTTTAGGGAATTTCCACCCTAGTTGTTATTGATTCTAACAGCTTTAAGGACTATTTTAAGAGAAACTAATTAACTGTTGTGAATGATAGTGTACTAAAACTATTGTCATGCCCTTATTAGTTTTGGTTTTATGTTGAAATTTCTGACAAAGATGACATTTTAATTTATTTTTTTCATTTCATTTCATTTCATTTCATTTTTAGGAACAATGGCTATTACCACCAGCATTTCTGGATGGGCTTATACTACTTGAATCCTGATGATGGCTTTGTTTGGAGTGATGGATCTCCAGTGAGTGATTTAATTTTCTACAGCTGTTATTTCACATTTCCTCTGCTCCTTAAGTGTGTGTGGTGGATGTGTTTGTGTAATTTTGTGCTTAATCATATATCTGCTGCTTCAAGCTCTCTTTAGGAAAGCTTGTGAATAGCAATGTCATGGCTTGATATTTTTGGTTAAAGCATGCTGTTTTTTTGCTAAGAATTTGTGCATTGAATCAACAAGAAAACTAAATTCATGTAGACTAAAAGGATGGTCTTATAAATTCAAGGATCTTTTTGAGTAAAATAGTCCATTTAAAATATTTTTCTTCTTTGCTAATTAGATATTTATCTGAATAGATATGTCCCATGGAGCTGAAGGAAGTTGTTTTATGCCAGTGTGATTTAACTGTAATTTAGACTAAGATACAAAACTGTAGAAGCAGAGGTGATTTTTGAAAATGTGGGTGTATGTCATGCAAGGTTGGTCAAAATTTATTGATGGAATTTTACAATACAGAAAACTGAAACTAGAATGTATACAGGAAAATTAGCAGTAATATTTTCCTGAGCAAAATGCAAAACCTTTTTTGTTGTGTCTCAACAGTATCTTATTGTTTTACTCACACAGGATATTTACTCAATGTAGCATGCCCCATCGTTGTTATTAGATGAATTTTACAGAATTTAGGTCCTATAAAAATGTCATTATTCCTCCAAGTGTTTTTGGAAACAACTGTTATCTAAGCTGTATTCCAAATGAATCTAGCAAAAGAAAAGTTTGAGATGTCAGCATTTGCATGAGGAGATTCTTGTTCCCTCTTATCTAAGATTTTAAAATGACAGAACAAACAAGTTTCAGGTCTGTGATTTGTTGCTCTCTCCTTGTTCTCTCCTTTATTTTCTTTTTTATATGTGAGAATCTTCACCAAACATTTTCTGTCACAGGTGAAGTATGAAAACTGGGGCTTTGGAGAGCCCAATAACTATCAAGGAGTTGAACTTTGTGTAGAGATCAGTGGTGATTCCAGCATGCTTTGGAATGACAGACACTGCGATTATCTATATGGATGGATATGCCAAATAAGAAAAGGTACCTTTTACATGTGTAGATTAGTATAATAAGAAAAGATTCCCAGTTGTTTTTTTCCTTAACTTTAATAAATAAAAGATATCAAAATCTGGTTGCCAGAACGATTCCCTGTGGAATGTGAAATGTCAAAGTGGTATAAGCAATTTCACGTCTTTGATGCATTTAAAGATACGGAGCCTTTGGTGCCCTGCTGTGACTCCTCACTGATCTTTCTCTTTGATTTCAATAGGGGAGATATGATACCTGAAAAATAAGAAATGTTGCCTTGAATATTCACATTCATTTGTGTGAAAATTCCCTCCTTTACTTGACTCAGATACTGTTTTGTCAATTGATTGAATCTATTGCAAGATGGAGTCTGGCTTTGAAATACTTTCTTTTACTTTGACCGGGTTTTATATTCACATGTGATTTTCTTGCTAAATTCTCCCAAGGTCTGAGTTAGTTTTCT
The DNA here is from genome assembly GCA_013401255.1 of Urocolius indicus. Classification (NCBI taxonomy): domain Eukaryota; kingdom Metazoa; phylum Chordata; class Aves; order Coliiformes; family Coliidae; genus Urocolius; species Urocolius indicus. The sequence goes on along the minus strand of WBNH01002689.1, from coordinate 139,474 downwards.
GAAGACATCAAGACTAAATTGATAATTCAGCAAAGTCTTTAGATCCACAAATAACCCATTCACCTAAGTTTGAGTATTTTAGAAAGTGCTCATTTAAACACTTCTCCTATATTCTTGTATTGGAAGGGAGAGGAGCAAAGAAATTCCATTAGAATTTTGACAATAAAGTAACACCTCTGTTTTATATTTGTAAAAGACTCTTTTAGGTAGAGATTTTCTTATTAAATGTCAGTATCTGTGAGATGATACTTTAGCACAAAATAAATTGGCACCCTATAAAGACAGAGATCTCCTGTCCTAGAAATTGCTTTCCTGGAATGCTGATGATGCCATCCAAAATTTCATCTCCCTGATGTCAGAGCAAAAATGAACAGGGGAATTCTTTAGCCTGAAATCGTCTTTTCAGAAAGGACTAGTTAATTTCTTGGAATCTTTTCCAGTGAGATTTTATCTAGGGATATTTTTAAGATTCAGATAGGAGCTCTTCTCAATCAGAGGAGGGTGGAAAGACCTTCCTCTGCAGTAACTAGAACACCATAAAAGATAACCCAGTCTGCATTCCTGCTGCCTCTGGTTTAACCCAGATTTCATGTATAAGTGACTCATAATAAGGGACGAAAAAGGAGGTACAGGACTGTCTTAACAGAAGTAATACTTTGGAATGTAAGATTTTTCTGCATCCAGTGAACACCAAAAAGAATTGCTTAATTCAGGTAAATTTCAAGGTATTTTATAACACCTTGCACATAAGGAGCAGCTTCAGGAAACCAGAAAATGTATTTAAAATTGAATAATGTACCAAAAAGAAGAGATTTGGGCTATATAGTTCCTTCTAGTTTTTGATGTTAATTCCATTCCTAACCATAAAATTCAAGGTCAATAGAAAAGTGTGCCTATCAACCAGGGTACGTTTTTTCTCTCACAGCAGAAAATGCTCAATCTTAATATCTTTTTCTTCATTTCAGGGGCAAGTGTAAAGCCTGAACCAACAGAATCTCCTGTACCCAGTAGGTGTTATTGATATTATTTCTGTGTGTGTATGTTTAGAAGCATTTACAAATTTTACTAATGAGAAAGTCTCCTATTTTATGAATAACATAGTTAACTTGCCATTTATCTTACAGAATACAAGACCACTGAGGATGGATGGATTATACATGAAGACAAACAATATTATTTCAGCACAGAGAGTGCTCCTATGGAAAAGGGTCGAGAGTTCTGCCAAAGGAATTTTGGAGACCTTGCAGTCATTGACAGTGAAAGTGAAAGAAAGTTCCTCTGGCGATATGTAAGAAAAATCATTAGTACTATGGAATAAATCATCCAAAACAAGTGAGCATGGGCACGAATCCTTTTCACCCTGGTGTTCTCCTTACAAGTTTTATGACATCGAAATACAGTAGCATTAACCCAGATTATTATGAAGAACAACTTGAAGTCTATTTTTTTTAGATTATTTCATAGCTGAGACAAGGACAATTCTTGTTTTGGTACTTTGTAAAGAAATAAGCCCAGTAAGAACTGAACAGATCATTATCTGCTTTTCCTATTTAATGTGGAATTTATGCCAGATTATATTAATCTGCAACTGATAATGTGCTAAGGTGAACGTTCATTGACCTAATGGCTTCACTTTAGCAAGAAGTATTGTATTTGTGAGCTGCAATTCCATGAGGCAGGTGAAGTAACTGAAAAAAAAGTTTATCATCAGATAAACTCAAGATATCTGAAGTAGAGGATCAAACCAGATATTGCTTACATTCAACATTCAGAACATTAGGTTTTGATCTTGTTGATATGTCTAGAATGTCATCTACCTAATAGCCTCTTTTGGTCCTCAAACTGTCCTCTTTGCCTCCTTCTTCTGAGGACAATATAATAATGCAGGAAGAATAACTTGAAGCATGGACTATGCCATGAGAAGGAACTTTAAAGTGGTACTTCCTCGACAACTGGGATTTGTTGTCTCTTATATTGTCTTGAGAACAACATCTTTCAGTCAGGAATATGCTTTAAAGTCAGATTTGAACTACATAAAACTTTTTCTGAATAGGCTGAAGAGTGGCAGTGAGATGACACAAAATTGTAGGAAGGCTTGTTGCTTGCAATAAATTTGTCAGGCAATATCCACTGCAGGGACTGTGCAAGAGGGTTTGATTTCAGTGACTTTCCAGTAAGACTGTGAGAAGTATTGGTACAGTGACCACACTTTTTGTCCAGTGGTGAAGTTTGGCTGTGGATTGTCAGTTTTGAGCCTCTTCAACTTAAATGTTGTATCTAGAGAACACAGCAGTTCACATCCTCTGTCAGTCAGACGTGTATTGCTTATCATTAACATAATAGATTTATATGATAAAAAGAGGACATTTATGTAATTTTAATCTTTACATTCTAGATCTTGAAAAATGGCAAAGAGGATTCATATTTCATTGGTTTACAACTGAGTGTTGACCAAAGGACAAGGTAGGCCAACTAGAAGCATCAAGCTTGCATTGTGCTTTAAAAATAAATCTACTGAGAGGTGTAAAAATCATGAAGTGCTTGAATGAAATTGTGGCCTGTTGAAGAAAATGAGAATCTGTTTCCCCTGAATCCTGTGGTACTTTCACACTTGGTATTTTTTTGTTATGAAGGTTGTAAAAGTGTGTTCTGTAGTAAATATTCCACAGTGTGCCATGGTATTTAATCCACTATTTAAAAAATCCAGTTTCTGTTGTTAGGCATTCTAACCCTACTAATACTACTGTTATTCTGTATTTTATTATAGCAGGGAAAAAGATTGATCTGAGTTTTGCCCATAGCTGTTGTCTGTCTTGTCTAAAATCCAATAAAATATAGATAATATAAGGATTTTGCTCTAATATAAGTATTTACTCTTGACACTGGTCATTTTTTTTCCTAGTAGAAGACTAACTCCTTTTCATGTAATATCTCCTTTATACCATTGGAAGTTAGAGTAGAACCATAAACCCTAAAATTTGACTTAACATTATAAAAGCATTAACTTTGTAAGTTTACATCTGATTGATTAGATTTGGAAAGTTCAGATTTACTGTTCATTTGAAGATTTTGTAGTTTGTGGAACCAAACAAGTGAAATAAATAGGGCAGAGATTTTTCGAAGGACATACTTAGTGTTGAATCTTAATTTAAACGTGATTGTATTCTCAATTTGTTTAATTCCATATTAATTTAGTTCCAGATTATCTAGGAGAAATACTGCATGTTTTCTAAATGGAATTCACCCAAAACTAGCAGAAAAATTACACTGCAGATAATGTAGTTTGAAATTTTATCCAGGAGTCCTAGTTTCCTTTATTCCATGATTTATAGTGAAATATAAATAGATGCTCCAACTAGAAATAGACAAGATTTTTTTGTAGTTTCCTCCATCCTTAACTGTTGGGAACAGACTGTAATAAAGGGAGATATGCAACCTATTTCCTTTTTGTAGAATGTTGATACTGTCACCATTATATAACTTCGGATGCACTGTGAGGATAAGCAGGTTTTCTGCAAGCTTTTCTGAATATCTTGAAGTGCCTGAATAGAGACCTAGTAGGTCTTGGTTCTTTTTATATTCCACAGTGACAAAGAGGACTCTCCAAAGGATAATTAGGATTTTAGGTGGGCCAGACCACTTTCTGCAAATATGATGTCTCTGTCATTCCATAGTTTTTTCAGGGAATGTAAGATAAATATACTTTTCATTGAAGCATCTTACATATGTGCCTGAATAGTGAACCTGGTCACCTCTGTCCAATTGAAATATATCTGTTAATAATTGTTTGGTTCCCTGGTTATGTTCTTTGCTGTTGAATTTACATGGGTGTACATCTTTTTTTGATGTTTGTATTTTGTGTAATGGTAAAGCACGTTGTCAAAGGAGTTTGCTGCTGTGTGGTACGTCATTGCTCTTTTCCTCTGCATGAAGATAAAGCATTTTACCAGTGTTCAAAACAAAATCTCATCTTTGTAATAGGCACAGGGAATGTATGACTTGGAAATGGTAAGCATCTGGGTTTTCTCATGCTGAAATGATGTCTAGTTTTCACTTGGGCTTGAAGAATTATTTTGAGTGGTGTCCTGACAGTTGCAAAAGTGTCACCATATTGCTTAAATGCAGAGTAAACACAACTTCAACACATACCCTGTCTTTGTGCAGACAGTAAGTTTAGTGCAATTAGCATGGAGGCAAAAAAAAGCTTTGTACACTTTAAACTCTGAATGGCTAAATTAAACATACTGCAAAATTACTTTTTGTAGCGTGGAACCTATTCCATTTGTATGTTAAAGCATTATTTTATTGGATTGTTTTTATTAAGCTGGATGGATGGCACCCCAGTGAATTATTTGGCTTGGGCACCACATGAACCTAACTTTGCAAACAATGATGAAAACTGTGTGGTTATGTATAAGAATTTAGGTGAGTTTTATACGTTTCTTCTTGAATGTCATCACTTGTATGTTTGTGTCATAACTTTTTTCTTCGGAGACACACTCCTTTCTCCCTCTTTGTTACTTCTTTTGCAAATGTTACAGCAGTAGACTGTAGTATTATATCGAGGACTTAACAGCTTTGTGCTTTGCTGTTTGACTTAAGCCTAGCATAGGAAGGCTATGACAGATCTGTGGTTGTGATTGCTATACAACTGGTTTGTATTTTTTATTGAAGTTGGTGTTGATATTTCTAGTAATTAATATTTAGTATATTTAACATTATGTAATTACAGTGTGCATAAAGTCACATAGTTATCCTAGATGCTGATGTAGAATGCTAATAAACTGAAAGACTCTGAGGATTTGATCTTATCTTTTAACTAAAAGCACTCTGTTTAAGAATGAGTGAAACTGATTTCCATTTAACCAGCTCTAAATGTGGTGTCATACACTTCTCCATTTATCTTAATTCAGGATTTTGGAATGATATAAACTGTGGTTATCCAAATCCCTACATATGTGAAAGGCACAATAGTTCCATTAATTCAACTGTACCTCCAACAACGTTTTCAACTCCAAGGGGATGTAATCCAACTTGGCTTTCCTTCCATAATAAGGTACCATAACAAACACAGTGCATGTTGGATGTTTAGTAAAGCTTTAAATAGGAAACAAGGAAATTATTTTATAACATTGTATCTTATTAAAGGAAAATATTAGTTTTTGCAGAGAGCTAGTTGACAGTTGCATGGCTTTGTTTGTCCATCCACTGTTTTGCAGGAGAGGTGTTTTGTAGTGCTTCTAATGAAGTGGCAGATGAACATATTCAGTTGCAGTTGACAAAAATTGCTCTCCAGTTACCTGTTCAAACCTTTTGTTATGCATTTCTTAAAGAGTTTACACAGTCCTTAAAGTACTGGTGCTTTCATCTCGATGTTTTCTTAATAAACTTTAATGCCATTTCAGTACTGAATATATTTTGTCTTCCTTAACTTTACTAACATGATACACTTTGTAACGTCAAATAAATAAACAAGCAGACTAATATCAGTCATGTATAACTCACCACTGTTAGCTGACTGGATAGAAAAAGTCCTTTTTTGGCTTATTTTCTAGAGATTTCAGATCATATCCAGTATATACATTGTTGAAAACACTTTCTTGAGACCTTCAATTTTAAATAGAAAAAGGACCAACACAAAAAGTCCATTTTAAAATGACTCCAGGGTGGGTTTTTTTTAGATAAATGCTTTATTTTACTGCCTTTTCTCCATCGTGCTTTCAATCTTGGTTTTCAATATGTGAGGGATAGTGGAATAAAGATAACACATAGAGAATTTGTTCATATTTTAGTGTTACAAAATATTTGGATCTACAGAAGATGAACGTGTCACTTGGCATGCTGCACGAACAGCTTGCATGACTTTAGGAGGAAACCTGGCCAGTATCCCTAATGAACAAGTGCAAGGTACTGTGTGTAGTTTTGTAGCAACTAGATGAGATGACATTTAATCCTTACAGAATAGATGATGTGTTTGTGTGAATATGGATAGGATTTGAATAATGACTGCACAGCTCATATTTGTTCCAAACCGTCACTTTTGGAAATGCGTGATGAAGTCTACACCTGAAGCTATCATATTGTAATGTTAGCTCAGATACATGTATATTGTCCTGACAGCCAAAATAGTGCTTTTTCTGCTTACACATGATGCTGGCTAGACTCAACAATTCCCTTCCAAATGATGTAGTTTCACTAGGTGGCATTAAATCGCTGCATGGCTTTCTTATTAACTCAAGTAGAGCACCTTTAGGATGAGAACTTGCTGTCTCTGGGCAGCTTAAAGGAGAGGTTTGACTGCTCATACATCTCCCCACAATTCACCACACAAAGATACCATTGTTTTCACTAGAAGAGCTTATTTTAACAAACCTAAGAGCTGCAACTTTAACTGTGGGAGATGAGCAGAGGGAAATTACCTCTTGCCTGAATAAACATAATACACACTCAATTGAAAAATGGGGAAGACTTTGATAACTATTAATAACACTCTTTTTTAAAAGAAATACTGTTTTATACTGCAGTGATGAGAAACAGCTGTTGCACAATGCATACTGTTTATGAACTCAAAGAGAATATTGTAAAATCAACCAGTGTAAAACAGGTCTGTGTGTGTACTCTGAGCCATGAAATAGTTTAAATTTAGACTGCTGACATGGACTTAGTACTACTTACATTTTCCACATGTGAAGAGATGGAAGGATCCAACTTTCACTTTTCAAACACATTTGAATTCTTATCCAACATAATTTCTGCACTACAGATGTCAGGCTGTTTTGTGCACAGGACTTGAATTTTAGGTAAAAGAGAAAAGATCACAAAACTGTTGTTATTGCTGGCAATGTACACATAAAGGCTTGAGTTCCTGTTACAGTTTCTGGCAGAACAGCAATGCAAACTTATAGCAAGAAATCTACAGGTTTAATTTCTGGCAATGTAAATTGCATTAATTTAAAAGACAAAATGAAGGTGAAGAGTTGATAGAGCAGAGAGAAATTCATCTGTTGTTTTCAGACTGTTAGCAGTTGGCAAAAGCCATGCTGTGTTCATTTTCCCACAGTGATGCATTGTGGATTAGTGGGTTGATGAATGCCAGCTGACCTACCCTGCTCTGTGAACTCGCCATGCTAGCTGAGACACACAAATACATTCCTGGACTGTGCAAAGTCCACAGAATCATGGAATCTCAAGGGCTAGAAGTGACCTCAAAAGATGGAAAGGAGAACCTCTATTGACCTACTGCCCAGAGCCCTTCTAATACAGCCCGGGATGCCATTGGCCTTCTTGGCCACGAGGGCACATTGCTGGCTCATGCTCTTCCTGCTGTCCACCAGGTCCCCCAGGTCCCTTTCTGCTACACTGTTCATTCCACAACCTGTACAGGGGGTTATTCTTTCGCAGATGCAAGACTCTATACTTGCCCTTGTTGAATTTCATCAGTTTTCTCTCTGCCAACTCTCCAGCCTGTCCAGGTCTCACTGAATGACAGCACAGCCTCTAGTATGTCAGCCTCTCCCCCCAGTTTAGTATCATCAGCAAACTTGCTGACAGTGCTCTCTGTTCAGTATTGGTCCCAGCACCAACCCCAGAGGGATTCCACTAGTATTTAATTTGCTTGTGATGAATATCTCTGTTAAGATTCATTTTAAGCGTGGTCATTTCTGTGCATTCTGCTTCCTGTGCAGGTTGTCTGAGGTGTTCTAGGGAGAGAAGAAACTCTCCTACAGTTCTATACTTGCACTACCTGTGCAGGTGCACAAGTTGTAGGTGCTCAGTGGTGCTGTCTGTATGATGCCACTCTGGTTGAATTATCAAAATTGTCTGTGATTTACACAGCTGTAAACCAATTGTGGGACCAGGATTTAAAAATGTCTTGAGACATTATAAAAAGCATTTCTATCATGATTTTGGAATTCGTCTCAGTATCAAGTTAGTTACTTAGCTGAAGTATTTTGTCTAAAGCCACAGTCACATACTGATTTCTGGTTCATTAGACTCAAAAGTCACCTCATTTTCATCTTACATGCTTCTGTTGTAAACAATCAAGTGTTCTAGATTTCAGAAACAAAAATTAAGATCACCAGTCTGAGGCCAGCCTTTTCAACTGTTCATTAAAAACATTTCTCTTATTCTTTGCCTTTTTTTAAACTCTAGCTTTCCTCACCTTCCATATGAAAGGTTTTGTTACTGATACATGGATTGGATTAAATGATATTAATCATGAACTGAGGTTCCTCTGGACAGATGGAACAGGAGTTTACTTTACAAACTGGGCCAAAGGCTTCCCATCAGGACATTTGGATATGTACCCATATGGTGGCCAGGTAAATAGTGATCACAATCACACATTTGTGGGGATTTGAGACATGTTAGTGCTTGACTTATTATTTTAATGCTTTTATATGTGTCAAATATAAATACAAACAGAGTTTTGAACCCTCAGGCAGTTGCCATATTAGCTAGTACTGTGTAGTGCTCATACAAAGATTGGTTTCAGTCGTCTCTGTCCATGAAGGCTACACTGCTTCTGTTTTCACCCCATAGTCTCCTGTAGGCTTTAATAAAAAGAACAGGGAGATACCTGCCTCGTGACATTTGCCCCAAAAGCACATTGGGTGAGCACACTCTCCTAGTCCTCTGACCACAGAGTTCAGTTGTGCTTGAATTCATCAGGTTTCTCAGTTAGCACATAGTTTGCAAGGAGAACTTAGAAACATTTTGTTCAAACAGCCATGTCTTACACAGGAGAAGATTCAGTCACATCTGCAGAAAGGACATGCTTCTATAAAAAGACAACCATTCAGTTCTTGGGTTTTGGTTGCCTTTTTTTTTCTTTTACAGAAAAGCCAGTTCCCTTATTTCTCTGTTATACCAACTGATCTGATAAGACAGAATTCCCCTTTCTGTGCTTATGTATTTAGATAGTTCTGTGCTATGGAACTACAGCACATTACAGTATTCACTCTTGAGATCCATTTGTTTTTCTCTTGAGGTCCATTTTTAAGGTAGAAATCTAATTTTTATGTATGATGTCCTTTTTCCTGTTTTTGAAAGTAGCATCTCTGAACTTCTCAGCTGTAATGGAGGGAGAAAAATACTGTGCAACTGTTCAGATGGAAAGATTTAAGTTTTAATGCATTTCACTCACAAATCATGTATTTCTTTGTGCATCTCCTCCTGGACAAGAAAATGAAAGAAATCAATAGACTAGAACAAACATGGATGCTTCATTGCACAGGACCATATGTATCCATGTGACCTTTTGTATTCATCATCATTTAATATGTGCTAACATAAGTTGTATCTGTCATGTCCTTATCAGAAAAGCTGAAATGTCATTTTAAGCGTGGCAGTGACAGATCAATGGTTGACTTTGGGCAAGAGCAGTTCTAATTTTGCTATGTATAGTGTTACCACTTGCAGCAATAAATTTGAAGAGATTGATATGTCAGAAATGTTGCACTGCCAGTTGAGTGCCCATTGTTTTTTTTTTTTTCTAGGACAAAGTTAAGTGGTCTTTCAGTTGGTTTACACTTCTTTTTAAATTGTCTGTGTCTTTCCCTCTCTCCATGTTGTATGCCTGGAGAGAGGTGAATACTGGGATTTCTCTGGTCTGCTTATCCACCCCAATAGTGAACAGGAGAGAGCAACATTAAGAAATTTGTGAGGTCTAAGAGGAACAGAACTTCTACATCATAAAACTAACACTGCTAAAAGTTACAAGGAAAAGAGAGTAAAACTACAGCATTACTTGTGTCTGAAGATACAAAAAGGGGACAAAAGTTTCATATTTGCTTCTTCTAGGTATTTGTAACTAATTTTATATCTTTTTACTTCAAGGCTGATTGTGTTGTCATGAGGAACAGTCCTGTTAAGGAAGCAGGGAAGTGGGCTGATGAGAGTTGTGATAACAACAGAGGTTACATATGCCAAATTAATGCAGGTACTTATCTTTTTAGTTAAAATGCAATCAAACCTTAAACCTTGCTTAATTCTTTTTGGAACCATAGTGAAATTATAATCCTCTTTTGAACAAATTTATGAATCTTTTTTCATCTTTTATTTACAGATGCTGAATTTCTGCCTTCTACAAGTTCATCCCCATCCAGCATTATCCGTTATGGTAACAGCAGTTATATGTTCATCCATACCAAAATGAAATGGGACGATGCACGAAAGAACTGCAAACGTGATCAATTTGACCTTTCCAGCATCTTAGACCCCTACAGTCATTCATTCCTGTGGCTAAAGATATTAAAGTATGGGGTGCCTATGTGGATTGGTCTTAACAGTAATGTGGTAAGAATATCAAACTAATTTGACAAGATGTTGCTTTTCTTATGAACAAATCAGGAATGGAAAAGTCTTACTATATCTCTTAACTTTAGCTTATTAGCTTATGTCTTGGGCCTAAATACTTTTATGTGCTGTCAGATTTGCAGATAGAAATCTATCCTCTTCCATTACTCTGATTAAATTGTCTATATTACACATTTTCCACACTTTTTCTGTGATGTTACACTGTGCACTTCCAAACAAGACATTTTAGGCTTGAACTATCTCTTTGTATATATGATGTACTTCAGATAAAATCCACTTATTACTTTTCTGTTGTATCCAGTGACTGGACAAGGGGTAATGGGATGAAGATGGAACACAAATGTTCCATTTAAACAAAAGGAAAAACTGTTTCACTGTTCAAGTGAAGGAGCCCTGGCACAGGCTGTCCAGGGAGAGTGTGGAGTCTCCTTCTCTGGAGGTTTTCAGAACCTGTCTGGACACATTCATGTGTGTGACCTGGTCTAGGCTGAACTGCTTTGGTGGGGGAGTGGTTGGACTAGATGATCTCTAAAGGTCCCTTCCAACCCTTACGATTCTGTGATTCTATATTTAAAAACATAAGAGTGGAAAGCATTTATTCTAAATAACACCATCTAATTTTCAGAAACAGAATAAGGTGCTGTTGCCATGACATCTAATCTAATCTAATCTAAATCTAATTTAAATTTGTCTCCCTTCTCACAGTTCTTTGATACTTTCTGGATGTTAAAATACACCATGCTTTCTTGTTGTCCCATATTCCCTACATTTGTCTGAGCACGTCAAAGATATACAAATAAGTGAACATGGCACAACACTTCCTAAAAAAGCCAAAAGATTCCTCTAATCTAATCAATATTATTCTAATCTAATTAGCATGATTCACAAGGTTTATTTGCTTTGGTGGGAAATTATTAAATTTTGAAACATACTTCTTTAAAATAAATAAAGAAATAAAACATTAATGCTCAGAGTTCATTTATTCCTGTTGATTTGGTTTGTTCTTTAGACCTCTGGGCGTTATGAATGGATAGATAACTGGAGAATGAAGTATACTAAATGGGCTGAAGGGGAACCAAAGCAGAAAATAGGCTGTGTCTATCTGGATGTTGCTGGAGCCTGGAAGACAGGATTCTGCAATGAAAGTTTCTTCTCTGTTTGCAAAAAGTCTGATGGTAAGAACTTGAATTTAAGCATTGTAATTGCAGTGATTATCTCTTTAAAGTTCATTGTGCTGGGTAGTCTGTGAATACACTTAGATGCAGTTTTTTATTTCAAGAGCTAAATAGTTAAAATCATTAAAATTTACTTGAGTTAAATGGGACTGCTTTAAACTGAGGGTCAAGACACATTAAGAAAGAGCTAGTGCAACTATGAATAGCCATCCCTTTACATTCATAATATTAGATATAGTTTGCAAAGCTTAGACTCACATTACTCTGCTATTTATTCTGTTAATGAGTAAGCATGCAAACCCCTCAAAAATCAAAAGGAATGAACTTTAGGGAGCAGTCACGTGGGTATGATGTTGAAAGGTGAAGAGCTCAATGACCAAGCCATAAGATGTCACAAGGAATGTTTACTTAAAACAGCTTTCCATGTTTTCCTTTTATAACTGAATAACAAACTACAGGTAGTATAGAAATGTTTGAGCATAGTTCTTCAGGACACTTTCTCTCACACTTTTAACTTGAAACTCCTGTTACTATCATGTGATAATGCCTTCAGTTTCTATTATATTAAGTTACATTCCATGTAATCAAGTTCATATGGCCCTAATTCATCTGAGCAGCCAGGTGTAAAAAAACATCTGTGAGTAAACACAATTTAAGAATATGATAAAGATAAAAGTGTACTTACATTCTTTACTAAATTACACTTCTTGAGCCTCCAATTGCAGTAGTTTCTGTTCATAGATTTAGTGCTTTTTGCCACTATTGTGTTGTAGGAAGCAGTATAGTTATTAAGATTACATTGTTTTAAAGACATTGATTTAGAATATTAATGATAAATGTTTCTTTAACTTTTGTTCCTTCTTTTTATTTATTTAAAAAAAAAAAAAAAAACCAAAAAACCCAGTTCAAGCTCCTACTGAGCCTCCTCAGCTTCCAGGAAAGTGCCCTGAATCAGAAGGACATAAGTCCTGGATCCCTTTCCGAGGTCATTGCTACTACATTGAATCTTCATCTACAAGAAACTGGGCCCAGGCATCTTTAGAATGTCTTCGGCTAGGTAAGTGTCCTCCTTAATCAAAGAGCAGTTTTTCTCCTCTGTGGAAAACTGTACATGTACTATTGTGATTTCAAGGACNTTTATTTTTAAAAAAAAAAAAAAAAAAAACCCAGTTCAAGCTCCTACTGAGCCTCCTCAGCTTCCAGGAAAGTGCCCTGAATCAGAAGGACATAAGTCCTGGATCCCTTTCCGAGGTCATTGCTACTACATTGAATCTTCATCTACAAGAAACTGGGCCCAGGCATCTTTAGAATGTCTTCGGCTAGGTAAGTGTCCTCCTTAATCAAAGAGCAGTTTTTCTCCTCTGTGGAAAACTGTACATGTACTATTGTGATTTCAAGGACAGTCCAAGTGTTGGCAGAACAATAGCATTCAATTACTGCCTTCTTTTTGGAGGAGATGGAAAATGGCTATCTATCAGTGTCACATACTGTCTTTCAATGTGTGTGAGACCAGGTTTCAGATGAGCTGTGTGGCCTGGAGTGGAGATCACAAAAGTGGAAACTTTGCCCTTTGAGCTTCCTAGGAGGTAGTCAGCTTCATCAGAATTGCCTTTTTCTGTTCATTATCTCCTCTTCTGAGTCCATACATTGGGTTCTTCCCTTGCCATTGTGCCTCTTTGTTCCTCAGGGCTTGTTAAGATTGGCCTTTGATATACTAATGGCTCCTGTAGTGGGACTGTGAGTAGCCAGGGAAGGGATTCCCCATCTGCCATTGTCTCTCTATGCTCACTTGTGGATGTTCTGTGAAGGTTTTTATCACACAACCCAGTAGTAACCAAAGATGTGATACCATTTGGCAAAAGAGGAAGGATTAGAAGAACATAAAGGCTACAGTGAAAAAGAGGAACATTCCATGTTCTCTTATATTCCACTGTCCCTGCTTGCACTCTGGGGTTTTATTTTTGCAACTGGACATTTTCCAATTACATCTTACCCATAGTAGAAGTCTGAACCGTAGTAGAAATTACCAGTAGCTCAGCAGTGATTCAAATGACTTTTATCTTTTTATTCTCTATAACTGTGTCTTTCTTACCTGAGAAAAAAATATCATCAAAAATTCAACAGACAGATCAAAACAGTCAAGTGCCCGACACAGCTGTTGCTTCATACCTATTGAGTGGATTCCAGCCTTGCTCTAAAGAGAACTGAAGATGAACTTTCTCCAGTGTTTAATGCCACTCCATACAAAGCCATGTAGCTCATTCTTTCTGATGGCTCCATGCTGTGACTTCTTGACTTTGCTAGAGCATCGTACACAACAAATCATGGCAGAATGCCTAGTGTTGAATGTGGATGAGTACACAAACTAGGAAACAGATGTCTGAGATAATATTTCTTTTATGGCTATAAAGAGAATGAAGGAAATAAGACCTGATTAAAGAGCCAGCAAAATGTGAGTTATACATGAGTTGTACATACGTGCAGAAAACATTTAATACTAATGTGTGATGTTATATTGTGCACAGACTGAAGTTATATGTAGGCTGTGCCAAAAAAAAAGGTCTGAATTTTTTGGTGTGTTTTGTTTTGTCATTTTTTAAACAGTAGAAACATCAGTAGAGACTTCTGCTGCTTACTCTATTGGCCTGTTGTATTTTGCCTAAGGGTGTTGCTCAGTTACATTACTATTTCCCAGTGGATGAGGAAACAAACACAATGCTAGTGCAATGTCATCAAAATGATAAGAAATACATCAGCAACAATACCAGAGTCTTTCATAAGATACTATCCAAAATCAGTTTCTATTTTGAACTTCAAACTCTATTTGGAATTTGACACAGATAATCAGTGGAAAAAAATAAGACTGACATTTGATAGGACAACGAGAATACTTTCCACTGTGAAAACAATATGAGCCTACGAGATTTTTTTGGTTTTGTTTTTGGTTCTTTCTCTCTGTCTTCCAGGTGCCTCTTTGGTATCAATTGAAGACTCAACTGAAGCCAACTTTCTGGCATACACGACTGAACCACTTGAAGGGAAAACATCAACATTTTGGACAGGAATGTACAGAAATGTGGATGGTAACTTCTTTACTTTTTGACATATTTTTGTTTGGTGAATAATTGTCACAAGCTGGTTGACGTGGACGTTGAAAATTTCCTGTTATACTTCTGTAACACATAAAAAGTGAAATTAGAAAATGTAACATGTTATCATCACAGGGAAAGCTAATCATTTATAATTACACAATAACTAGTAACATATAAGAGAAAGACAAGGCACATCAAGTTCATTTAATAGCAAGAAAAATGATTCACGACAAAGACACAAAAGTGCACACAGCAGAGTACAGATGGGACTGTTGGGAGTGGAGGCAAAGTCAAATAGTTCTTCTCAAACATTCTTCACAGTGGCTCTTCTCAAATGTACTTATCATTACAAACTTTGAGTAAGAGAATAATGTCATCTCTAGTCTTTGGAATCTGGAGAATTGAAGACTAAGGGGAGATCTCATTAAAACTTGAAAGTATTCGAAAGGTTTATGTCAAGCGAATAGGGTGGCACTTTTGTCTGTTGTGTCTAGAGACAGGACAAGGGGTAATGGACAAAAGCTGGAACACAAAAAGTTCCACTTAAACTTCAGAAAAAAGTTATTTACTGTTCAGGTGAGGGAGCCCTGGCACAGGCTGCCCAGGGACAGTGTGGAATCTCCTTCTCTGGAGATTTTCAAAACCTGCCTGGAACGACCTGATTTAGGTGGACCTGCATTAGCAGGAGGTTGGACTAGATGATCTCTAGAGGTCCCTTGCAATCCCTACCATTCTGTGATTTTTTTGATTCTATGAATCAGCATCCTAGAAGGGATTGAGGAATGGACTCATTTTAATCAGAGAATCATAGACTGCTAGGGGTTAAATTTGTTGATTATTGCTTTTTCATTAATAAATTGATATTCAATTAAATAGATATTTCTGCCTTTATGATAAACTTAAAAGTTAAAACTCCAGTACAAAAAAGTCAAAGACTAGACTGCAAAATTGTTCAGATGACCTCAGGTGAGATTTTCTTGAGTTTTGAGGGGTTTTTTTAGAACTGTCTGCTCAACCACTTCAATGACAAACTGTTTGAGGAGAAGACAAGTATTTAGTTGCATTACTTGAATCTTAAAGAGGAGAAGGGAAAGTTTTTAGTAGAGGAGGAAAGAATGTCAGAGAGTACAGATTTTATAAGCATAACACATAAATAAAAGCTGAAGTTTACTCACGTGGTTAAATTACACCTAAAATGTTTTTTAAAGTGGTTCTAGAGCAGGTGCAGAGTGATACAGTTCTTACAGCTCTCACAAGAGCTGCTTCACCAAGAATGTGTCAATACAATACTAGATAGTGATTATAATGATTTCAGCATAGCTGCATAACTATCTTTCGTATCTTAGGAAAAGTAATTATGTTCAGATGCCAGGCCCTGATGCAAAAGGTGGTAGGTTTGTTATTATTTTGGTTTTTAAAAGCAAAACATGAAGAATCTTACAAGAAAACAAAACATAGCTTTCATGCTGAGCCTACGAATTGCTTGTTTGAGTACAACTTCAGAGTCACAAGAGGCACATTTATTCTAAATAAATAACACTATTAAAAGAAAGAAAGAAAAAAAAAGAACAGGAAGGAAGAGACAGCAAGTCCCAGCATAGCTGAACAACAAAGATCACAAGACTTTTGAAGCAGAAACAAAAAAAAAAGGAAAATGGTATGTGTAAAGCCAGTGGAAAGAAGCAGAAACTGAAATAAAATGGAATAAAATTTGGCTTAGAAAGACATCAGTGAGGTTGAACTCCCTAGAAAATACTGAAATAAAGGGCATTTCTGGTGAAGATGAATTGTATTTTGACATCAGTAATTTCTAGGAATAAATAACTGCCACTGCACCATTGCCATAAATTATGAGAGGTGCTGCTTTAAACTTTCTTGCTTTTGTAACATCATAAGCCAGATTAGCCTGCCATTTTCCAAAAACTGATGTATCATTTGCATGCTTAAGGGCAACATGATGCGTCAGTCCAAAAATCTAAATAGTCTTCTTGCCTGTCTCGAAGAGTGGACACAAGTAGATTTCTCAGGAAGACAATACATGTGGAGCAGGGGTCCAGATAGGAACGAATAATGTCTTGTTTTTCCATATTCAATGTTTTTCCAATTAGGAGAATGGCTGTGGCTAGACAACACTGCAGTGAATTTTGTCAACTGGAACGTAGGAGAACCTTCCCCTCAACAAAACGAGCACTGTGTTGAAATGTATGCAAACTCTGGGTACTGGAATAATATCTATTGCTCTTCCTACAAAGGCTATGTTTGTAAAAAGCCAAAAAGTAAGTGCTACATTTATGGATTTCTGTGTGGAGTATGCTTCTTGTGTGCTGGTATTAGTAGATGGCCACTGCACATGGTGCATTTTAGCTGGGGGTTTTCAGGTTCTATAAATACCAAGGGATGCGTGCCAACAGCAAGACTGAATAACTCTTGTCAGAAAGTAGAAGTTCTGATCAGTCCTCAAGTTCCTTCAGAGTTGTTTTAAAAAGGCTACATTCTTATCTCAACTGTACCTAGTGTATACACTTGACAAGTTTATCTGATCTCTACTGATAATTGTTGAGTAACCACAGAGTTGGTACTGTGCCTTGCACACACAACTTTGTCTCATCTCTTTGAAAATATGTTCCTAATGGTATCCCCTTACCCTTTGTTTATTTTCCCTCTGGCAGTCCCATGTACATGTATTTTCTGAGTGTGATTCAATGTTTCTGAAAACTGAGTATTTTTAGAACTGAGAATTAATGAACAGTTTTGGACCTTCTGCCTGTATGTTCTCCTGATTCGAGAAAATGAATGAAAAATAAATCAAATAGCATAGTCTGAAAGTGCTAAATTGAAAGTGTCCTGAAATATTGGAAACTGCAGGTTTGACAGCTAGTGCATTTTGTGTTCCTTAAAAGTCAATAATTTCTTCCAGTATGTATTGCAATATCAAAACCTCTTAGTAACGTTTCTTGAGAAAGATGAAATGCATGTAGTAGCTTGAATTATGCACACTACCTCCTTAAGACTGGAAATGAGAGAAATTCTGCTATTGTTTCACTAATTTTGTGGTCATGCAAAATGATTCTTACTTACTCATATGCTTGCAATGATGACTGTGTCTTCTGCAGAAATACTGCATGACATTCAGATATAACCACACATTCAGAGCCTCCTTACCTGTCTTTTTACGTTGTGAATGACAAACAAAAAGGCACTTTATTTTCGTTCTCTATCCAGAATACTCATAGGTGTAGGTAACAAGTGTTAAAATCAATGGCCACTTCCTTTTCAACCATTCAACTCACCTGTTTGTGCTGGTACTGGCATTCACTTGTTTTGTTACTGAGTCATTTCAAGGAGCTGAAGCAGGTGAATCAGGTGGATCTTCATCTTAAGTGATGGTTTGGTTTTCACAACAAGACAAATGTCATGCTCCAGATATGACATTTTAAATCTACAAACATTTTAGTTTGGATGTGATATGCAGTAAGATGCTTTGGAATTCCTGAGTGATTTTAATTGTTTCTGTAGGGAGGCCATGAAAATCTGTTGGCAAACCAAATTTATTACATTTGTTAAGTTAAATAAGATAAGGCCTGCAAAGGTTTGTAATTATATTGAGGGTTATTGCTGATCATCTCTGTCCTAAAGATGCTGTGTAGGTTTTTTTCTGTGGTTTTACATTTATATCAGGTCCTGTGGAACTCATTGATGTCTCTTCTCTGCTAGTTTATGTAAATAACTGGACATGACACCAGCATACAGTAGACCATTGTGCTATGCCTGATAGATGTATGTAGCTTCATATAGAGTAAATTCAAGTTTTTCAGCATTTGGTAGTTTGTATTGCCATATATTCCTCTGAATATGATTTTCAATATGTTCCAGAGAAAGAAGTAATGCATAATATGGAAATAAATAATAAAACAATATAATAACACAATTCTTTTTCAATGTTTTGAAATACCAGCAACTGAAGTGCCACCAGCAGCTGAAATGCCACCAGCTGAAATGCCTACAAAGGGTGAGGATATTTGCTTTCAAGTAGACAAAAACTAGTCCCATATGAGATCATAAACAGAACAAATCGTATTCTGTATTATGTCTCTTAGGTTTTCTGATATCCCTGAAGAGCATAACTGTTTTCTGGAAGCACATTATTTCCTACTAGAATACAATATACTCCATTCAATTTCCAAATGTAGATGTAAAACCATAATAATTTGTGATGTACCATGCAATGTTAGAATTTTAAAGTTCATGAATTTTGTGTTGTTAGCTTTGTCTCATTATTTGGGAACAAAGGGAACACTTGTGTTTAACACCTCATGCTTTCTAAAGAAATTGTTTCCAGTACCCAGATAAAGAGTGTGTAGCATCCCATTGATTTCTTTGTATTTGTTTACAGCAATGACAAAGGACGAGAAGACACCTACTCTGGACCAGGGTAAAACAGGAATTGTAGTTATTGTTGTCCTCCTTGTCCTAGTTGGATGTGGCCTTGCAGGCTATCTCTTCTACAAAAGAAGAAAGAATTGCTTGTCATCAAATGACAGCTTTGAGAACAATCTGTATTTTAATAGTGATGCAATTCCTGGAACTAGTGACACAAAGGAACTGGTGACCAACATAGAACGGAATGAACATGCAACACTGTAATGTAAGGAAGTGAAATGTAATGTAACTTGTAATGTAAAATGTAATGTAATGAAAATGTGCCTTGTTTTAATAAAATTATGCCATTAGAATTAAGCCAAAGCTATTTTCTCATGTGCAAATACTGTAGTAAGCCAGATCCAGTGTATGTGTAATGTTATATACAGCAGTTGCTTTATTTTGTAATCGTTGTATAACATGTAAGGTTTCAGATCTCATGATTTGCTGACCTGTGATGGTGAGCATGAGTCTGAAGAAAAGAATAATTATTCAATGAAACAATAGCAATGGATGCAATAAAGGAAGCAAAATGTAGCTACATCCACTTGAGAAGGCTCCCAAAAGTTTCTGCACCAGATTTATTTGAATCCATGCTAATGCACAGATTCTCCAAGCTGTTGAGCAAACAGTAACTAGTTCTGCTTTTTAAAGAGTTTTTGATTTTATAGTCTTTATAAGTAGACTTGTGTAATCTATATCGTCTATATAAGTCTATACATCTTCATCAGTAACAAGATGAAGTTAAAAGGGGATGATACAACATAGAGGCATTCCATCCAAAATTTTGATCGAGTAATATATTGACCATATTTTCAGGAATCTGTCCTGGGATCCTCTGCTAAAAACAAGAGAAAAATGTGATGTGAATGATTTAGTAAAAATCTGGAATTGTATACACGTGTAGCTAAGATGAGGAAATTTGTCCTGGAACTCCTTTTCTCTAGTTCTGGTCCTTTTCTCCCAGCTATGTCCTTGCCTTTGTACCTACTGCTGTTTCCATTTTTAATGCATGGTTGTTCGAGCATCTCTTTTCAAGGATTAGTACCTCCAGTCATTTTTCATGCCACCTGATGTGGATTATGTGCCAGAAACCTCCCGATTAATGCTCTTAAAAGTGATGTCATTTCAGTTATATGGAAAAGTGATGCCAGCTAGAAAAGTATGTGAAAGGGACAGTGAAAGGTCAAGAAGGCCCTGATTGAAATCTCAGTCTCACTGCACTGGCTGTTGTGCAAACAATGAGCAGATGCAGTCTCTACCCAAAAGTTTGGTCCTGCTCTGAGGCCCTGCTCAAATTCAAGGCAGTATTTATACACCAAGTGATTCCTTCAGATAACATTTCATCATATGTATACATGTGTAGGATTGGAAAGAAGATAAAGGTTGAGGGGATGTCTCCTTTCTGGTCTCCTTTACGTCTCCTTTGCCACACTTACCAAGTATATCTTTACAGCTATAAAGTGCCAGAGGGAGAATCCAGCTACTGGAGACTGGATAGTCCTGAACTGATTCACCTATTTATGCTGCCTGAAATCCAGCATCATCTCTGAGTTTAGGAGAATTAAAACTGCCATGCTAGCTAATCGCTGGCAGCAGGTGTAGCTGCTTCTGTGGAATGCTTTCTGTTCTGTCCAATTGAGTACAAAAAAATTAAAGGTGGTTCCAAATCAGAAGCTCTGCTCTGGAGATGTATCTACTTGGCCTGATTATTTTAAAAAGAGTGTGACTGAAAAAGACTTGAAAGATTTTCAGAAGAGGAGGAAATTTAAGCTGCATGGTTTGCTCTCCCTTTTAATGCAATGCAATGGAATTGAAGCCAGCTTCCCATTAAAATGAGTGAACATGGAAGCAGTGACATTTACAGCACAGGAAATGTTTACAGTTCCAAGTAGTGAGCTGAAGAAGAGCACTGGTACTTTAGACATAGGATTTTTTTCAATGGAAGGTAGAGAAATGAACAAGATTGAACAATTGTATCTAAACCAATATTTAATTAAGATAAGATTAGATGGAAGGCTTTTACCTAGGCACTTGTAATTATGAAAAAAATAGAGGATTTCTTTTTTTGTGTGTGTGTGTGTGTATGTTTTGATGGGGTTTCTGCTTTTTTGTTTGAATTTTGTTGCTTGCTTTTTGGCTGGTTTTGTTGGTTTTTTGTTCCCCAGCTATTACCTTTCAGTGATGGCAACTCGTTTGTTAGACTGAATACAGAGTCCAGTCTCTGGTTTTTAACATCCTCAAACCTTTATTCATACTTGTGACAAAACTTACCATATAATTTCAAGACAAACTGATAGTAGTTTCCAAACTGTTATTCTCTTTCTACACCCTCATGTTATTTCCATCTTTCCTGGACACAGCTGTTGAGTAATTTTAACAAGCATTCAGTGGTAAGGCACTATGTCCTCCTTTTCTGCTATTAAGCTGCAGTGTATCTGACAAGTGATTGATTACACCAAAAAAGTTATGAAGATTGGGCTGGAGAGATTTTCCATGCTGCTTTATCTGACTGAAAAAAGCAGTGTGTCTTCTTGGAAATTATTGGTATCCATATGGGTGCAATAGAATGTGTTACTTACTGTAGTCTGATCTTTCGACAATCCTTTCAGCCATTTTCTAATACCAGCTGCTATTCCTGGTGAGTTCCCCTTGAACTACTCTTATTTTGTTGCCTGAGCAGGTGCCACTACTTAGGGAAGGTTTCAGGCTGGATGTTGCACACATTCACAGAGGAAGTGAGCTCTTATTTTTCTGAGATATTGATGTTGTAAAACCAAGGAGAACAGTTTATTGATGAAATATGAGTCATAAGTGATGGACAGAAAAACAAAGGAAATTGTTAAAGGATCACTAATTATTTGTATCCATAGTGCTCTTACTCTGCAAAGATTTCTTATGTTTGATCCTGGAGCTTTAAATAAATGAAAATGTAAGGTACCCTATGTTGTTCTTTCAGTCTGCACTGAGCCTGGCTCAAGAAATTGAAATACTGGTGACTCTGGGTTTTTTTTTTTTTTTTTTTTGTAGGCTAGAATGTTTCTACTGAGGTTTACAGCATGTCTCTCTTTTTGAAAAGTAACATTCCCTTGGAAACTGCTCTTGTGCTGTACGGGAGGGTTCTGGGTTGAAATAGAAAGTTACAGCTAAAGTTACGCTAAATGATCACAGATTTTCTTTCAGATTGCAATACCTGTTTTTTCTTTGAAGAGGATTTATTTAACTTCTGTAGGGAAAGTTGAACCTGGATGGATTCACCACACATTTCTGAGGGCAGTTGAGGAATGACTCGATACTTGGTAGCGTGTAAAGGTTTGGCTCTTTGCACACTGCTATGGGGTTTTGTTTTTTTTTTTTATATCCTTGTGCTTAATTTTCATTTCCCCTTTTCTCTGGAGAGTTAGGACTCCAGAAAAAAGGTGGTGAATCTGCACACTGTGAATGTAACTTCCTGCCTGGGAGCAGAGATTGCTGAAGGAACAATGCTGACTCAACACAAAGCACAGTAGCCTTTCTTGTCTAAAATGTCAGGCTGTCCCTCGCCAAGTCAAAGATGCTGGAGGACATCTTTGCAGTCTTCTGATTTTCTTTCTCACTTTGGGGACTGTGATGGGGTCTGCTCAGACAAACATACAAACACTGAGATGAGCTGGCTTTAGTATATTTACTCTTTTTCAGCCTCTCTCGGTGGATTATTGATATCAATCCCTCCCCAAACACCTATCTTTCTTCAGAACAGAACCAGTTTCTTATTCCTGTACATGTTGCCTTCCAATAGCTTTAGAGATGCTGAGATATTCTACATAGCAGAACCACAAGACGTTACATTTCTTCTGCCTAAAAACGAAATAAGAATATTTTTTCCATCTGTACATCTGGAGCTCCTGAACAAGGAAGAAAGGAAAGTTGATAAGTTGAGGTTGCAGAGTCAAACATTTCCATGTCAGGAAATTAGTCATCTGCTGCTTAGTTGGGGCAGTCTTCTCTTTTCTATCACGTTCCTCAAGTCTCACTGTCTTTCTTGGGCTCTCATTCTTTCCATATTTTTGGTCTAGCTATACCTGTTGGTCTTTAAATCCCACCATTTTCTCTCACTGCTCTAGTTCTTTTTCTGCTCTAATTCCTTGTGTACCGTTTCAGAAGAATCAGAAGAATAGAAAGAGAATCCCACATCTTCATTTAGGTATCCAGGGTTTTCAAGGGAAAGACCCTGTAGAGTTCTTGTTGTAAATACAATATCGAGGAAGTTATCCCAAGCCAGGTTCTCCTGAAGATAAGGGAACTGAAATTTTTCAAAGGCAGTAGGCAAAAGAGGATGTAATCCTTCCACAGGAGTGCCTTTTCTCTTCCCTACCCTTTGTATTTTCTGCTTTATCATGAACAAGAGAGCTTTTTCAAAGTAAACCTCAGATTTTGTCAGAACACCTGAAGGGTGTGTGAACTTCCACAAACTAGTGGTGTGAAAAATTTGGCAGAATTCCTTATCAGTTTAGTTTTTCAGCTTGGGTGCATTACTCCTCCATATAGTCAGAAATGGAACAAAAGAAGAAACAGGTGCTTCCTGAGGAACACAGGTCCTATTTTCTACAGTTTTCCTCTTTTCTACAGAACTGCAGATATGGGAAATTCTGATTCTCTGGGATTCCAAGGTCATAGTTACTTGGTTTGCGTGGTGTCTTAGCCAATTTTTCACAGTACTCCATTGCACTCTGGCTTTTTTTTTTTCATTATTTGTTAATACAGGTGAATCTTTCTCTTCTTTCCTGCATATTTCCAGTCAACATTGGCTTTGTGAAAGGCAGGTCCTTAGGTTGGCTAACCTAAGCTCCTTCTGGGACAGTGGCCTTCTTAGAGTGGAGGGTGGAAAGACTGTGAATTTGGTCTTCCTGGACTCAAGTAAAGCCTTTGACACTGTTTCCTACAGCATTCCCCAGGTGGTGTTCCCGAGAACTCAGTGTTGGGGCCTGTTCTGTTTTATACCTTTATCAATGATCTGGATGAAGAGATTGAATGCACCCTCAGTAAGTTTACAAATGACACCAAGTTGGGCAGGAATGTGGATGTGCTTCAAGGTAGGAAGGCTCTACAGGGGCAACTGGACAGGTGGGATGGATAAGCAAAGGCATCCTGGCTTGTATAAGAAACAGTGTGGTCAGCAGGACCAGGAAAGTGATTGTCCTTCTGTACCAGTGAGGCTTCACATTGAGTACTGTATTTGGTTTTCGGCCCTTCACTACAAGAAAGACATTGAGGTGCTGGAGCGTGTCTAGAGATGGGTGACAAAACTAGTGAAGGGTCTGGAGAACAAGTTTTATGAGAAGCAGTTGAGGGAGCTGGGGATGTTTAGCCTGGAGAAAAGAAGACAGGAGAGACTTTGTCGCTCCCTACAGCTGCCTGAAAGGAGGTTGTGGCAAAGTGGATGTTAGCCTCTTCTCCCAAATTACAAGTGATAGGACAAGAGGAAATGGCCTCAAATTGTGCCAGGGAATAAAGTTTAGGTCAGATATTAGGAAAAATTTCTTCACCAAAAGGGTTATCAAGCAGTGGAACAAGCTGCCCATGGAGATGGTGGAGTCACCATCCCTGGAGGTGTTTAAAAGGCTTGTAGATGTGGTGCTGAGCAACGTAGTTCAGTGGTGAATGGGGCAGTGTTAGATTAATAATTGGACTCAATGATCTTCAGAGTCTTTTCCAACATAAACAATTCTATGATTCCATAATCTCATATATCCATGGAAGATAAAATTGTTATACAGTAGAGAAAACTAGCTTGGAAAGCAAAGTTTATTCATTAATGTATTATTTCAAAATTACTCATGTGACACAACAAGAGTTCCTTATTTGCAGCTCAGAACTTCCCTGTATCTGTTGGCTCTTAAAAGCTAAAAAGGATTTGTTAATTCAGTTCAGTGCAGAAGAGTTTTCTTGCAAGGCACAGATTTGTTCTTCAGCATTGATTTGAGGTGAAAGGGAGAAGGAAGTGAAGCATTTGGCCATGGCTATATACCTGCTCCTGATTTTTCTCTTTTCCTTTGGTACATCTCTTCAAATGTCTGGTAAGTCATTTTTCTCTGCTGAGTGTGGAGGTTTGCAAACTCCTTCTCATGCTTTCCCAATGTCCTTGGTGGACAGTAAGTTTAAACCTAATCAAGCATGTGATTTTAAACAGTTTTATTCAACTCTTTGTGGTATCTGCATAGACATTCTGCTTCCTTAATCCAAATTTCAAGGTGATGGATGAATGAAAGAAATATGCCAATAGATGTGGGTATAACCTAGACAGTTGTGCTTCTTGAAAATCAGCCAAATGAATGTAGAAACAAGTCGATCTGAACTGAGGTTAGCATAGCTACAAAATGCAGGGCAGGGTCCTGTCAGCATGCACAGAACCACTGGCTGATATATGCTTTGAATTTCTTAGGCAACTCATATAGACTATGGCATATCAATCATTGCATTTGGAATCCTGTTTGGAAGCTGACAACTTTAGGAAGGACATTACAATCTTCTGACTGTTCAATTTCATACAATCCTACTGCTGAAAGGAAACAAATGATGCTATGTGCTAAAGTCTGTAACTCTTTCTCACAGGAAGCTCCCAGCTAGGGAACTCCAGGAGTGCCATGCTATTGCTTGAATGGCAGCAGAGTCTAGCCAACACTTTTCTAACCATTACAGGACAACAGTTTCTGTATAGGTTTTTGTGTAAGACCAAGCTAGTTTTAACCCATCACCTGCTAAGCTTCTCAAGAGCAACTGCAGCAGGAGAGCTGTGCCTGGGGAAATGCCATCTGACATTTTCAGGTCTGCAGCCTTTCAGAGAAAAAACAGTGAGGCTGTTCACCCACTCCCTGGCAGCTCTAGAATGTGGAGGGAGTGGCTTAGGGAATTCCACTTAACTATTCTACCCTTGATAAGAAACTTTGTGTGGCAGTAAAGCTCTATAGCACAGCAAAGCAAGCTGGATGATGTTTCTGTTGTCTAGAGAGGAGCTAAGGGATACAAGGTGAGCTGCAAAAACGGTCAAGGTTTGGAGCAGGCTAAAGTTGTGCCCCTTTCTTTGAAGCTGGTCTTAAGAAACAAAATCCTGTTGTGCAGTGACTTACATTTCTATTTACAAGTGTAGCTATTAATGGCACTTAGGATACTTGCTTAGCTTAACTGTGCTCAGAACTGAAGTGATGATGCTGCAACTTGTGGCTTCCCTCCTGAGAAACTCAAAAATTGAGCTCAGTGAATTAAAGCCTTTTTGTACAGTTGACAAAAATTTCCAAAATCATTAACCAAAACTGAAACATATCCCACTTGCTTGATGAGCTGAAAACCACAATGTCATTCCCATATAAAAATGTTTGAATTTTGAGTACATAAACCATTTGTTTTATAGCTCTAAAGCAAAATGTCCTTTTACTTGCAAAATAAAGTCTGTTAAACATGCTATATGATGGTGGAACTTTGAACAACTCCTGAAATATTGTAATGGTCTCTTTTTTTTTAACAGCATTTTGAGAACAGCATGCTTTAAGGAGGGATGTGAAGAAGCACAGTTTCTCTTGAAAGAGCTTTATTTTCAGCTTCTATGTTGCTTGTGTCTTAAGAACTTCTTGTTTACTACATTTTGTACTCCTTTGCTTTCTTTGTCTATAGAACAGACTTAGTGCTTTGTTGTAGGAGTCTGTCAAACAGCAAATAACTGACTTACCTCTTAAGAAATCCCTCCTCAGATAATTGCATTCTCATTTTATTTTATAGAGAGTGGGATATTTTCAATCTATAATGAAGATAGCAAGCTCTGTGCCCAAGCTCAAAACTCTAGCTCGGTCACAACTGCAGCTTGTGATGAGCATGATGAGTTTCAAAAGTTCAGGTGGGTCTCTGCCACACAGCTGCTGAGCATGGCTCTCAAGCTCTGCCTGGGAGTGCTCACCAAGAATGATGAGGCTGCCATCACCTTGGAATCCTGCAACAAGACAAATGAGCTCCAGTGGTGGGAGTGTCGAAACGAGACACTTGCAACCCATGGCAAGGACTTATTTCTCAATTATGGCAAAGGGAAGGGGAAGAAAGTCAGGTTGTCCAAAGGATCAGATAAAGGGAGCAGGTGGAAAATCCATGGAACTGCAGACAATGTGTGCTCTCAACGCTATGAGGGTGAGTACAGAAAATTAATCTTTGTTTCTAGGTAACTTGACTGCCCTTATTTACAAAGCATTCCACCACCTGCTTGTCATACAGTAATCTTTTTCTTACAGTGATGTAAGCAGCAGAGTTAACTACATATAGAAATGCAAGGCAAATATGACTGTATACTTCTGTGTAAATCAGAAAGTACAATTATTTTAAATGATAGGATAAAATGACAAAGGTTTATGATGTAATCATAAGGGATAATGACAATTCTGTAAAACAACAATGGGAGGAAATTTATGTCTGTGATCAATTTGAAGAAGTGGTGATTGTGCTATATTTAAATATTTATTGTTGATATAACTTTTTTTTGGACAATGTACGGTCTCTAAGGAGTTAATACCTAGTTAACATAGATGTAGTCTA
This sequence comes from Urocolius indicus, assembly GCA_013401255.1. Classification (NCBI taxonomy): domain Eukaryota; kingdom Metazoa; phylum Chordata; class Aves; order Coliiformes; family Coliidae; genus Urocolius; species Urocolius indicus. The sequence goes on along the minus strand of WBNH01002689.1, from coordinate 111,915 downwards.
CTCTTATGTGTTTACCTGGTGTTTCTCCAGCCCAGTAAGAAGAAATACTAAGAAAAGGCATAGGAAAATTAGTGCTTAGTGGCTTAGGATGAAGTAAGTTCTAACACCTTGACAAAGGAACACTGGAGAGTTAGATCTCCTTTTCCTGCAGTATTATTCCTCCTTGGCTATACAGAGTGCATATTCAGGCTCTACTGTGACAGTGGATGGAATTTTGCTGTGCTCAGTTCTGGTTGGAAGAAAGTTTGTCATAATTTTCTTCAGACAGCAGCAAATCAGACTGCACAGAGATTGGAAGGTCACTTCCCAGCAGGGTGACTTGCAAATGAAGATATAACTTCCTTTCATGAAGACTATTAAAATATTCTGATATGTCCTTTCCAAGCCTGTTCAACCATATAGGAGGAAGGGGGTGGGGTGAGGGGAGAAAGAGGACCTAAATACCATCCAAGTACAGATATATGCAATGGGAAAAGCCGAATCAGAATCACCGGTGACAGAAGTAGTCCCAATAGCAATGAAAAAAAATAGATAGAAACTGGGAGTTTGAGAGCCAAATAAGGTTGATTTGAGAGTCTGTATATCTTGTTGTGGTCATACCTGATTGGCACAACAGCTTTGGAAGGCTTTGAGGTAACGATGTACTGATGTGTTGAGCTCTTGCACAACTCAACTATGTCCATGGAGAACTGGCTATGAACAGACACTGTGGTGAAGATCTGATATTATTATGTGTTTCTCTCTGTAGATATCTATACACTGAGAGGAAATGCCTTTGGTGCACCTTGTGTGTTCCCTTTTAAGACCAATGGCAAATGGTATGCTGAGTGCATCCCTCAGCGTGATGATGCTGACTCTCTCTGGTGTGCAACAACTTCAGATTTTGATAAAGATCAGGTGTTTGGATATTGTCCACTAAAAGGTAATTTATTTATAAAGATTTCAGGAAAGGCATTAAGTAAAAGTTGAATCTGTTTTCATGGTCAAAATCTCCTTGGGATGTGCAAGTAGTGTTGGATAGCAAGTTGGATTCTGGATATTCTAGTTCACTGGTGAGCTATGCAATGATAAAGTGAGGTATCTGCCCTTCATTCCCAGAGTCTATCCATCGCAGATGAGGCGTAGTCCTACAGTGCTCCTGAGGCTGGTACATAAAGGGAGTATTCTGAGGGTTGTCTGGGACTGATGGGGAAAGGAAGAGAAAATCCCTAGGACTGTCAGAGATGAAGGTCAGGGGAAGTGAAAGGCAGAAAGGAGTGCAATAGATGAAGAAGGTGAAATATGGGAAAAAGGAGACGATGGTGTATCACAGGATGGAGAACAGAACAGGAGAGCTGGAGTGAATGGAAGGGTACAGGAAACAGACAGTGACCTTCACCTGCCTTAGGTGCTCCAGTGTTCCTTATAGCTACAAATCACCCAACACAGCTTTCCAACAACTCCAGCACAAATTCCCTATCCCTTCACTATAACTTCACTTCTGATTGATTGGAAACTATCATTTCTGTCATGTTGGAGATCTGGCAGAAGGGAAGAGGGGTCCCAAAGTAAGAAATCGGTACGGAGACCAAGATTTTTTGTATGGAGAACAGGGAAATGCTTCTGTACAGGTAGAATATATCAATGAGTGAGTTACTGTGGACTGAGCTGTGAAATACATAAGTGAGTTATATAAACAAAAAGAAGTAGGGTCAATGTAGAAAAATTTGTTTCTTTAAATGATTAATGTATTTTTAATATTGAATAGACAAAGGTATATTTAAGTGGGACAAACAGTATGTAAAAATAAAATAATAGCAAATGACAGTTATATTCTGCAATGAAGACTTTATTTCCTGTGTTAGCAAGTAAAATTATCTCATCAGGTTTCTGTTATTGTGTTTTATAGACACCATCCACAACAATCTTTGGAAAACAAATCCTGTGACAGAAACCCACTATCAGATAAACTCAGAATCACTTTTGACATGGCACCAAGCAAGAAAAAGCTGCCAGCAGCAGAATGCAGAATTATTAAGTGTCTCAGACCTTCATGAACAAATGTATTTATTAGGTAAAGTAGAAAAAACCCAAATGAGTTAATGCATATGTTGAAAATGTAGGTCAACTCTGAGGGATTTAACATTGATACTTAGATTTACCTTGTGAAAATAAGTCTTTGTTACTTGCTTAATTAAGGTTGTTGTTTTCTCCCTCAAAAAAAAAGGTATTAAAATAGTGGAAAAAAACCTGTATTAATAAATATCTACTATGACACTTTTTCCAGGCTTTAAAATATTGTTTTCAAGTGTTATTGAGTAATTTCTAAAATCAGAGACATTGAATAACTTCACCGTTTGTTTCTTTTGTCTGTTTAGGTCTCACTAGTGACCTAGGCATCAATGCAAAGCTCTGGACCGGTCTTTTCAGTGCACTTGACAGTGGCTGGCAATGGGTTGGGGGAAGTCCTTTCAGATACCTAAACTGGGCTCCAGGTAAGTGCATTTTTCTGAGATGACAATCAGCACCTGAGCCACAATTATCTTTCCCGGATTCCTGTTACTTAATTCCTTTGGTTTCATAGAATTTTCACAGGTTACAGAGGACTAGTAGGATATTACAGCAATAGGGATCACACCAGAGAAGGATGATCATTAACTCTGAATTTGCCAGAAAAAGTAGATATTTTATCCAAGAAAACGGATGAAACCAAACTTCTTCACCCTATGCTACTTTTTTTTTCCATCCATAAGGTTCTCATCAGCCAGATGATGCAATCCAAACAAAAAACATCTCATGAAAGACTTTATATAAAGAGAATTTAAAGAAAAGAAAAAGAATAGAAACATTACATAAAAATGTTTAAAAATATTTTCAATAGTTCTCAGTTATGACTCAGGACATTTATCTGATGAGCTATATCTTAATAAGTTTCCACCTTTTTCTTAGCATCTAAGTCACCATCTTGCATGTTGCCATGTTATGTATTTTCAAAACAGTTGTTGTGATCACAGGGAAATGAAAAAGCTGAGCACTCCCATGGAATTAAATACATATTTTATGCCCAGTGTTCAATAGTAAGGGATATTGAATCCTTTGCAATAATGCCACCTCATACGGAATTGTGTCTTAGATGAACTTTCACAAAGCTTTTCTCTGCATGTTTCATATTTGAAGTGTCAGCTCATTTGAACTTGTTGCCCCTCTTGGGAATTATCAGTCTAAACAATAGAGTGGCTATTGTAGCTGCAAAAGATTTGATTGTTCCTTTCTGTAATGAGGTAAACATTTTTGGTGTTAACTGAGGGATTCTGTGCCTCTTTCCTAAAGGAAATCCCTCTGTGGAATCTGGAAAAATATGTGGGACCTTCCAAGGTAGGAATGGCAGATGGGCAAACCAAGGGTGTGATCAGAAACTGGGATATATCTGCCAAAAGAGGAATTCCTCCTTAGATTCCTCCACTATTGCCTCAGGTAAGTAGGTAAAAAAAATAAGGCAATTTTTGCAGTGAGTTAGAAATACTGTGTGGGTGCCATATATGAAATGACAATATATTGTCAAAAGAAAAGCATTAGACTTGTTGACCTAAGTCAGACACTGAGGAGACGAATTCCCTGGCTCATTTTAAAGATGATGTGTAGATATTGTTCAGCATTTTGAAAAAATCCCAGGGTGCTAAAGAAGGCAGGATTATGTGTTCAGTCATGTTATCCAGATCATGAAATTCTGATGAATAACCTGTGTTCTGAAAAATACACTGAAAATGTATTCTGCTAAAAAATATGAGGCAGAGTTCATGCTCAGTGGAGTTCCCTTTCCACCTGAGGCAGGCTAGGTCTTATCTATGTGAAGAAAAAGGTGTGTAGTTACTTCACTTGAGAATTCCAAGCGTGCAACTAGCTCTGCAGTATCTCCTTCAACTAGATATATATTCTAGTGTATTATTCTCTGTGTCAGGGGATGAATGGCACGTCATAGTTGGTATCCTGTGTATTCTGGATGCATTCAGTCAGCGCACTGGGAATGGTTTCTAACCCTTGTTAACATCCAAATGATGCCTGGATGTTTAGAAGAATGCAGCTTTGCACAAGTCAAAACCATGCCCGGGGAGCACTGAACAGTGTCGTTGATAACATGTCAATGTTGGGGCACGCTCTCAATCCTGTAGAGTCTCTTGATAGCTCCCAGCAGAATCAGGATAGAAAAATGTTTTGTATTCTTTATGATCCTCAGGCTTCTGCTCCTCTTCTCTGTCTACATGTGGTCCAGTATTTTAAATCCATGTCAGTCCAGTATCATGTTTTCATAAAACATTTAAAAGCACCGAACAGAAGAGCTCATTAATTGGTTGAAATAATATTTTTTTTTAGGTGACATAAAGCCTATTAAGTGCCCCAGGGAATGGGTGGGCTATGCAGGTCACTGCTATAGAATTTACAGAACACCCAAAATATGGAGAGAAGCCCAGTCTTCCTGTAGAAAAGAAGATGGAGACCTGGCAAGTATTCATAACATTGAGGAGTACAGTTTTGCAGTCTCTCAGCTTGGTTACAGTGAGTATTCCTGCAGGTCATTATTTTATCTGTATACTATTGCTGTTGTTTCTTTAATCACAGTAACCATGATCTTAAATATGTTTTGAAAAGTCTTTTTTTCAGTCAAAAGTGGGTGTGAGACATTATTGTTCCATTTTAAGACATACCCATGTCTACAATTACCTCTGTGTTCTCAGAGCCAGACGATGAGCTGTGGATTGGTCTAAATGACTTCAGGATTCAAATGTATTTTGAGTGGAGTGATGGGACACCTGTGACTTATACCAAATGGCACCATGGAGAGCCAGCCCACACACAGAATAAGGCAGACTGCATTGTTATGAAGGGAGAGGTAAAAATCCCTTTCCCACCTTTACTTGTTCTTCTTGGTGCCTCTGAAAAGGAAAACATGATAAAGGGAAAAAGAGATCAGGATTTTGAAGGTTTTATAAACTTGGTTTAGTACAGAGTTTTTCAGTGTGTGTAGAGAGATTGGAGACCAGATCTAGGAAGGTGTATGGTGGAGTACCAGAAGTAGTGCTGAGACTTGGTCTGCTCCACAACAGTCATGATCAATCTCCTATCTAAAATTGATTGAAGTAACTCATCATTCACGTTCAACATGGCTCTTGATAGCTGCATAGTACTATTTTTGTAGCAGGGATTTCCTTATGTTTGCCCTAAACCAGCTGAAAGGTATGTTTATTAGAGCTACTTTGAAGGCTTGTATCACTGGGGGCACAAAAAAATCAGGTGCAAAAAACTACATTGTTATATACTTAGCATAAAATGACATATTTTAATACTTTGGAAAAAGATGTAACACTACATTTTTCATATTTTATGTTTAGTTTACCCAGCACTTCCTTGGTGTTATCATCTGGTTACATGAACATAACAAATACTATGCTGGTAGGAAGAGTGGAACAGCATGTTTCCTTCCTGCTCTCATCCGCCACTGAATCTTTAATCTATGCAGCTCTCATTCTCACATCTCTGGGGAAATGTGGCCCTTAACGTCTTTATTGTGTTCCCTATTTGGGGGTTTTGGAGAAAGCATCAAGGCAAGGAAGAGAGCAACAGCAGCCTCAGCTATATGAAGACAGAAGGGTTCTTTCTGAGGATGGTGAATCTGTGAGGACTGGATTTTCTCCAGATTTCACTTCTCTTTGTGGTTTCTTCTTACCATGATCAGGATGGATCCTGGGCTGACAGTGCTTGTGAAACAAAACTTGGTTATGTCTGCAAAAGGAAACCTTTGGCAGAAGAAGCAGGGGAAGATGAGATTACTTACCCAGGCTGTGAGAAGGTAAGAGTAAAACAAAAGCCTCAAAAGGTCACTGAAACTTGCTTTCCCCATCATAATGTTGAATATCGCAGAAGTAGATTATATGGACTATTCTTGGTGGAGCCTCAGCAAATTGTTACTTTTATATGTACTGAAAATTCCTAGACTAATGGTGACTTTTTTTTTTCTTTATTTAACCAGAATGTAGATGGACTTTTTTATCATTTCCCTTACACGATGAAGCACACTCAGCTCTTTGCCTATGTAGAACTGGTCATTTTGTATATAAAAGCCACTCTCTGCAGAGCATGTCATCATGTTTTCGTACTGTAACTCAACGGTCTTGTGTTGCACACAGTCTTGTCAGGTCAATCTACCACAGGAGGCAGGAATATATTTGAGCCATCTGTTTTGCGTGTTGTTTGTAGTCTCCTGCAACAGCTACACTTAAAAAAACCAGAGGACAGAGCAGGCTTTACACAAGGAGCTACAAAGTGGCTGAGTGTGCTTGCTACCTCCAAGGCACAACCAGGCCTCATGGCTTGCAAAGATACCTTGTGTGCCCCTTATGAAGAGGCAAGACACAGAGTTGTAGTAACAAAAGTTACGTTTGATTATCCTCTTCGGTTCTTCTCGTGGCTTCTGAGATGAATTTTGGCTTGGGGTGTGGTATTAACATGCATCTCTGCTGTTGACACTGACAGGGCTGGGTGAAGCACGGCTTTTACTGCTACTCTGTGGGGCGCTTACCAGCAACGTTTTCAGAAGCAAAACGAATCTGTGAAGTAAACAAAGGTTATCTGACTACTGTGAGAGACAGGTAAGGAAACATGATTCTTGCCCTTTCATATGTTCAACCAGAGTGGAAGGGCCAAACAGAACTCCCTTTTTGCTTTGGAGTTATTCATAGCGTCTAGTGTGAAACCACTTCTTTGCTGCAAAATTGATGTTAGAACTGAAGAGATATTAAAAAAAACATCAGTGGTTTGTATGTCTTTGATACAACCATTCCAGCTATTGCAGACATACAGTGTTTTTTACTCCAGGACTTAAGAAATTGAATCAACCCCCTAAGCATTCCAGATGGCCAAATTGTTTTCAAACTTAGTGAATTACAAACAAACAGATAAACATGGAATCAATTATTTCTTGTGGATTTGAGTCATTCAGTCCTTTATTTGTAACATGTGGATCTGGAAACTTAGACCTTTTAGTATAAAAGTAGACTTTTTTTCCCTTAAAGTAACAAGATGTAAAGATGTAGACCTTACCGTGAAGTTCAGTGAAATACTGTAGCACTTACGTAAACAGAATAATGTATGTGTGTTATCACAAGTATTGTTTGGCTCACGTGCATTGTGCAGCACAAAAGGAAAATGGAGTCACTCTAAATTCTAGACATGATTTACATTACCAAACTATAAACCAAATATTTATTTATATGACAATTAGAACCATAAAAGTAAGATCATTACCTTTGCCTCAATCCATACTTAAAATTTCCCACGTATTAACAAATCACATCAACTTTACCACACTTACTACCCTGAACCGTTTGAAGAAATGAACAAGCTGTGACAAAATGTGACACATACTTATTTTTAACAGATATGAACAAGCTTTTTTGACTTCTGTAATTGGATTCAATCCAGCAAAGTATTTCTGGATTGGTCTCTCAGATGTGGAGGAGCAGGGGACTTTCAGGTGGGCCAATGGGGATGCGATCACCTTTACTCACTGGAACACAGGAATGCCTGGTACGTGCCATGGAGCCACAGAGATTTGGCTCTGGAGACCCAAGATAGAAAGTGTATTAGAAAGTCTTCTGGCATAAAGTGGCAGAAAGAGCAGTGCAACTTTCTGTTTGTGCTAAAGGGGTTAAATTAGTGATAGTATTAACTCCTCCCAGTAGACCACCTGGGACTGTGTGTATCTGTATCACTCTTTGTTGTTTGATGGGTTTCATGAGTCGTTCATAGCATAATGTAAAAGGACTATGATAAAACTTCTCTTTGTGATTTAATTGAAATGCATATAAGCTACTGTGAGCTATTGATATTCAAACACAATGGGGACTGGTTACACTTAAGTGTAAGTAGCGTATGCTTTGAGAAAAAGCAGCCGTTGATCAATAAGGTTTAAAAATTTTATGTTTCATGAAGGAAGGGAGTCAGGCTGTGTGGCCATGATAACAGGAACTTCAGCTGGATTATGGGATATTTTGAACTGTGAAGAGACAAATATGTTCCTCTGCAAGCAGCTTGTGGAAGGAGTGACCCCTCCTCCTCCTCCGATGGTGATCCCTCTCTCATTGTGCCCAGAGGGATGGCAATCGGTTTCTCAGAGCAGCTCCTGCTTCAAAGTACGTGTTGAAGTTCTGAATGCAAGTGCTTGCCTTTCCAAATGACAGTATGTTTTGTGTATGCATGGAAGTTAGATTTTACCCTGCCTGATAGCTAGTCTGTGGTAATATGTCTTCAGCTACTTCCAGGCAGCATGGCTGGGAAGAACTGGGAAGTGCTGTTTGTAGGTTGAATCAGAAGTCATAGGTACTCCAAGGTGATAGGAAAAGTGAAGTTTCAATAGCAAATTTGATAGATTCCCTCAGTCTTATGGTAGCACAATTAAATACTGAGTGCTAATAGAGGCCAGGAAATGAGAAGAAAGATAGATATCTAGAATTCTGTTTCTGAATTTCCTTAAAACCCAGCACAGTATTTAATTGCCCACGTTTTATAGATTTTTCAAGGAGGAAGGGAGAAAATGCAAACGTGGTTTGGTGCAAGAGATTTTTGCAGAACCATCGGAGGAGATCTGGCAAGTGTCCACAGTGAAGAAGAACAAAATCTAATAGCTAACTTGTAAGTATCTGCACAGTCCATTGTTTAAATATAGGACAAGATCCATCCCCCTCCCCCCCTTAAAAAAGTGACCTTTGTGAAAAATACTAAGGATTTCTGATGATCAATTTCTGCTTTGCAAAGATTGTGTATATCCTTGCAAAGTGGCAGAAGGAAATGGGTAGGAAGAGGTGAGCAAAACTGTTTCTTGGCAGGTATCTAGAAAGGTGGTGCTGTGCATTGAAGTAACCTGAATCTACAGGAAAGTGGAAGAAAGATCATCGATATTGGTTTTGACTGAGTTTGGTTCATAGAGATAAAACTGACCTTTTTTTAGCTCATTTGTAGTTGATCGTTAAAGGAAATATTCTTGAAAGGATAATTTACATTGCTTTCCTTCCTTAGTTAAGGGGAAAAAATTAGGAGACTAAGGAAAGCCTGATGTGTTTATAGAAATGTTTAAATCAAGCCTGTGAATACAGACAGATCTGAAGTTAGATCCCTAAGCTACTTAGTGGAATCAAGACCTTAAAATGTATTTTCATTTAAGTCTGTATTTGTGAAGTCATGATGAATGTGATCTTTCCTCTGTGTTTCATTACTTCCTGCCACATGCAGTGCCAAGATGTTTTTATGCACATGACAGTTGAATTAATACTTTATATGACTGTCTGAAATTATACTTTGAGCATTAAAACACCAAGAATACCATAATGATAAACATTCTCCTTCTCTGTTTCATGCTGTGTCTGATTGACTGTATTTGTAATCATTCAGAAAGAGAGACTACTTTCACTTCTCTTACTGGATGGGTTTAAGTGCCTTGGGCTCCGACAGAGGATTTGTATGGAGTGATGGCTCACCAGTGAGTAAACAATTTATTGTTGCAGCTTTTTACTATGTATATCTTGGCAAACTGCTCTAATAACTCCTCCAATATAAGCTTCTTAATTTGTTGCTATACAATTTCCCTTTAGGAATTAGTTTTTTATCTTTTGATAGTTCATAGTTATTGATAACAGCATAACCATTAGTGTAATGGAATAACACCAAAGGTGATGGAATATCTCTCCCCATCTAAGCAAATCTGGTTATACTAATCTCTGTGTTCCCATTTGCAATTTGCTGGTAGAAATAATTTGGTGTGTCTACTCAAGCTGGGCTTTGTTGCTCTAACTGTCTTGAGTAGGTTGAGGTCTGCAAGGTCCATGACTGTATGACAGCCCTGATGGATTGTCTCGGGTTCAAAAATCAGAGCAGGATAATCAACCCAAGGATCAGAGCTTGACAGGAGAATTTCATCTATCCTGATAGCAAAGAGGGCAAGAACTTCTTGATTTACTAACAGAGCTTATAACTATGCAGACTAATTATTCTATGCAAGGATCATGTCCTTTTCTTTATAATGGCTGACATCAAATTGCAAGATGAAGTACATTTTTCTTTAACAGGACAATGTGTCACTTAAGAAGCAAAATAGTAACAAAACTGTGTTTCCACTTTAGGTAAATTTCGAGAAATGGGCAAATGGAGAGCCAAACAATTATGATGGAAATGAAAAATGCGGTGTGTTTAATGGGTATGGTAATATGAACTGGAATGATTTATTCTGTGAATATATGCAGGACTTTGTTTGCCAAATAAAAAAAGGTAAGATAACTTTCGTCCTTAAGCAACTTTAGGGGTAGCCAAAAACATCCTTTCCAGTTCAGATCATACTGTCTGTGTGTATCAGAGCCAATGAAATACTTACTACATTATAATTTAAATAAAAGCAGTTGAAAACTATGAATTCATCCATTAGATACATGTGTAAGTCTGGGGTGTATATGCAGCATTTCGAGGAAGTGAAATATAGCAGCCTAAAGTTGGATATAATTTCTGTAAGTTATCTTGTGATCAGCTCTAACACAGAATTTTGATGAGTGTTAATGCTTTCTAAAAGAACTTCTGTGACAAAAATTAGCTTACTAAGTAACCATGAAAATTCATTGTATTACTTGTAATTCAATACATTTATACTGTTAATATTTTAGTAGAGATGTGTCTGAGAAATGTAATATACTCAGATATTGATTTGCATTGCAGGAGCATCACTGAATCCTGAGCCTACTTCCACATTCAGTAAGTCTTGTACTTCCAGTAACAGAAAAAAGTTAACATATAATGATGTTAATTTCTATTACAGACTGCTTAACATTCTGTCTTGCAGATTATGAATATACTGTTAGTGAAGATGACTGGATAATACATAATCACAATGAGTACTACTTCAGCAAGGAACCAATGCCTATGGAAAAAGCCAGAGACTTTTGCAAGAAGAATGGTGGTGATCTTACTGTCATTGAGAATGAAAGTGAAAAAACTTTCCTTTGGAAATATGTAAGAAAAGTCTGACTTTAAAAACACACCATTCTGTCCTCCACTGAGGCACCTTTTTCAGCTGTCTTGTGAAATATTAAAAAGTGGTGTCCACTATAAAAAAAAAAAAAATACCAGTGTCACCTTTCATGGGCTTGTCTGCTTTGGCATTTTGCCATAATCATTATTATGAACAATTGCTACATGTAGACAAATCCTCAGCTTCTTTTCATAAACAATATAAGGTTGCAACTTTCAAAAAACTTGCTTTATTTAGCTGGCAACTGCAGTTACTGAATAAGTAAAGTATTTATTTTCCTCATGGAATTAAAAAAAAAACTCTCTCCTTTCTTTTTTATTTTGTCAAAACAGATTTCATATTTTTACCTGATGATGATATATTCTTTTGGAAATAGTTTCATACTATTAAAATCAAATATGATTCCATTCTTTCCTTCACAGGATTAAGTACTAAACTCCTCAGTTTACTTGTAACCTTTTGGTGAATTCTTACCATGCTTTCCTAAAACTCAAAAAAACATTGCTTTGTTTTACAGCCTGCTTAACAGGTCATTCTTGTCTTCTTAACACAGCATTTTGTTCCATTTTATTTTTTCATACCATTTTGAACAACAAATTCTATATGTTGAAGAAAAATTTGGCATTTTGCAGTTCAGGAACATAACCCCAGCAACTCCCTGAACATTGCATACTATGCAGCTGTAAAACTGAAGCTAAAGTATTTTCTGAGAGCTTGCTTATTTTGTTTGAAATCTGTTTTCTTACAGTTCATTAAAATCCCTTTTTGTGTGTGTGTGTGTGTGTGTGTTTTAGGCTTTCTATAAAGACTTGGGAAATAGCTTTTATATTGGATTAAGTGTAAGCCTTGACAAGACATTCCGGTAAGTAAAAACAGATAAAATTTGTCAGATTTATAACGTGAATATTTTGCATGTTACAGGCAGCTGTAAGAAACTCTTGAGGCTCAATGAGAGCCACAACCTTCTATAGCCATGTACTGACATAAAGCTTTAAAATAAGGCTCTTCTCTCATAATATTTTCACTATCTACTTCACTTTCTTTGGTTCTCTACTTTCATACCGTGAAGCTGCAATGTCCACTTACAATCAGTGTGATGTCATCCCCTTTTTCTTATTAGGTGAAAGGAAAAATTGGATCTTCCACATGGTACTTACAGATATTGTTGAATATTCAAATAATCAAAGAACCCCCAAAACTTGCAATGAAATGCATCACAGTGCTTTTAGAGACAAAATATCAGTACAGGAGAGCCCTTGCCTGGAAGATAAGTCCCAGATGGTTGCATTGTCAGAGTCTAGAATGGGATAGCTCTTACTTACAGACACATCTCTCCTCTGACACTCTACTCCCATTCCACCCCTGCCACCACTTTTTCTAATGCTGCCTTTTGGGATTTGAATCTTGGTCAGATGAGTCTCAATCTCTTCATTTCCATCTTTCTTCTGTTGCCTCTGGATGTCTTTCTTGGCCACAAGCCACAGAGACTGGGTATTCTTAGCTCTTGGAACTCTTGATGTCTGTATCACATCCACTACTCTGAAAACATTGTCATTTGTCCAATTGTCCCTTGGTCCCACACTGGTTTTGTCCTCCCTGATGCTGGATGATGGTGTTGCTATTTGTATTATTTCTCCTAGTTTGTTTGCTATTTGTATTATTTCTCCTAGTTTGTTATGTACTGCTTTTTTCCTGTTTGGCTTAGAAGATTTGCAAGTTGAAGCATCAGGCATCCTGTTGAATTCCTTATTTGTGGTTTACTTGCAAAAATATGCGTACAGTTGCATAGTCTCCAAAACATCAACAGAGTAGATAGTCAGTATAACAATAATTAATTCTAATTACTAGTGGAAAATCTTTGTTTTCTTTTACCAGAGAGCAACATGTGTTTGTAAACTCAGAAACTTAAAATACAAAACTCTAATACATCCTTTACAAAGAAACATTTACTGATTCAACTAAGAATTATTATTCTCCCAAATTATTTCCTTCAGGTGGATGGATGGAACTGTAGTAAACTATGTTGCCTGGGCTCCAAATGAACCCAATTTTGCCAATAATGATGAAAACTGTGTGGTGATGTATACCCAAACAGGTGGGTGCTGTAACAATATTCAGTCTGCACAGTGTGGCATAAGGCTTCACGTGCAAGTCTGGGTGAGTTAGTGCTCAGGCTGATGTTTGGCAGAGTGTTTAAAAAGCATAGTGAAATAAATCATACTCTCTTTTATGTATTTAGAAAAAAAATCAGTTCTATGTAGCTAACACATTGTATTACATCTGCAATTTAATTCCTAGCTTTGTCAGAGAGTTTCAATGTGAACCAGTCAGTTAAACATCAGACCATCTGCAGACAGAGTTGGTATCGCTTTCCTCTAGCCTCTGTCCATTTTTTGACCTTCTCTTGAGAATATCAGCTGTTTGTTATCATTTGTGCAGTTCCTAAAAATCCAGGTCTTGGGCATAGTTTGACTCTTACTAAACAGTGCTATTTTAATTAAAAGAAACACAAATATCCTTTAATGCAGAGAGGTGAAAGCAATTGTGCTTACACTAGCCAAGCACTTGGTCTTCTTTGGAGCGGTTAATGTCTTATACATTCAAAGATTTATAGTCTGAAAATCCATACCTTAGATAACCTTCCAAGGCTCTATCAGAGGTTAGTGACAGAAAGTGAACTGTTTTTTGTCATGTTTTGGAGATCTTCTTTAAGATAAGATTAATTATGTCCTTAACTTCACTGTATTGTAATCACAATATCTTTATTAAACATAAGGTATGATTAGCTCTGCTGTAGATAATTGTCTTGTAACCATCTACAGCCAATGTAATGAATGCCATTTTTTTAATTCCTAATCTGTACAACTGAGATGACAGCAGTATTGTTATATTTAACATCCCACTTTCGCAGGGCGAAAAGATACCTAGAAGACTGTGAGAAGGGTGGTACCTTAATAAGGACTGAATACCTTACACAGACAGAGTGATCCTACAGATCTTATAGATCTTAGGTGAATTAAGTATTTGAACTAAACTCCTCTTCAGCAATGCTATGGTTTTCAATATGGAAACATTTCTGTTTTCAGACAAAATACTCTTAATTTGAACTTCAGTGGAAACCTGACTGTTTATAAGGAGCATACATAAAAATTACTCATTTCTGGGGGAGCAAAATGCAAATACTGTCATCAGTTCTACTTCCTATGATAGCTATGTTTTAGGATAAAATGTGTCCTTTCCTCTCTCCGTTGCATTTCATTTTTCTTTTATTCTAATTTTCATTCAGGTACATGGAATGATCTCAACTGTGGCAGCGTTGAGTTATTCATCTGTGAGAGGCTTAACAATACTATTCGTCCAACCGTTGTTCCCACATCACCACCACCAAAGGGTGGGTGTCCAGAAGACTGGCTCCTCATTGATAACAAGGTGCAGTATAAAATGTCTGTATAGTGTACTTAAAAAAAAGAGTAGAATAAAAACAGTCTTTCAACTGGTTTTTCATTTGTAGCAGGGTTTTCAGCTATCACAAAATATGTTTGTATTGGGTATATTTAAAGACTCCAAAAATTCTTGAAATAGAAATCATCCTTTAATGGGATCACAGCAGTTATGAGGGAAATCATGAGACATAGAAGCTTCACTTATTTTTTGCTAATGTTTTATGTCATCAAGGATGGTGGAACAACTTTCCTTGTGTGGAGCTGTGTGTTCTCATTTACTGTGCTGAGTTTATCTGACCATCACCGATTGCCCTGACACGTTATTTGTCCTTTGTCTGCCATGCACTGGCTCTTAAGATACCTTCCTTTGAGAAGATTTATCAACTTTCTTTTTTTTTTCTATAACTAAACACTTGCTAACGTTTTCAAACAATCCAGATATAAACTTCACTACAATTCATTATATAAGACCACTCTTAGCCTTCCCAAAACTAAGAAGTTCATGATAAGAGATTATATGTATTCAAAATCCATAGATTGTCATCAAAGAATCTATAAAAGCTATAAAACAACAGCATGCCCTCTTGAGAATACACCTAGCAATGAGGATAATCCTTGATTACATTGATTTGTCTAGCTTCTTCTGTCTTCCTTTTTGCTAAGCCAAACTATTATTTCAGTAGGATAGAGCTCCTTTCTTGGAGATCCACTGGCTTCCTATCTCCTCTTTCCTTCTGTCTCTCAGTCCCAGGGAAAGGAGTCACAAGTTCACTGTTTTTCTTTCTTGATGTGCTCTCAAGATGCAGTGTCTCTTCTCTGGAAGAGGAGCTCCCAAGAGCTCTGTCCTTGACTCCTCTCCAGGTGTTTACACATCACTTCTGACTGTCATGGAACTATTTCCCTTTTTATTTTCCCTCAATTGCCTGATTAACTTTTCAGTTCCATGCTTTATTTAGCAGATTAAACTTGCTTGACTCTGACAAATCTGCTTAATGACGTCTTGATTAAATCTCATAGATCATATTATGAGAAAAACTAAATTCATGATTTTCTTAATAATATCAGAATAATTCTCTTTCTGTGATTATCTTGTGAGAACCAACCTGATTTACAGACAGGTAACAGAAGCTGAGATGTATAAAGTTGATAACATTTCTTATACTTGTTTGTTTTCTGAGATCTTTTTAAGCATTCTTCCCACAAAGTCATACATCAGAAGTATGCTCAGAAGCTTTAACATAATTTCTGCTAAAATCATTAGACTGACATATTCCCTCTTTTAAGTGTATGCTAAAATACTGTGATCTATACTACTTCCCTAGCAGAGATCGTCTCTTGCATAAGGACCTAAAACAAGCTAGAAAGGAGTGTTAAATCAGCTAATCTCCCTTTTTGCTTAAAGTATCTAGCTTATCGTTTGTTACAGAGATGTTTTCACTAGAAATTAAAATGCCATTCAGTTATATAATGATAGGACAAGGGCCAATGAGTATAAGCTGGTACATAAGAGGTTCCAAAGAAATACAAGGAAGAATTTCTTCACTGTTCAGATGAGGGAGCACTGGAATGGGCTGCCCAGATGGGTTGTGGAGCCTCCTTCTCTGGAGACATTCCAAAGCCATCTGAATGAGTTCCTGTGGGACCTAGTCTAGGTGGTGCTGCTCTGGCAGGGGTGTTGAAGTCCCTTCCAAACCATAAGATTCTGTGGTTCTTTTGTGATTCTGTGATTATAGATTTCACCCACTTCTCTTTTTCAGTGTTTCAAAATATTTGGCCTTAATGAAAATGACACCTTGACGTGGCATGCTGCACGGAACGATTGTATTAGTTTTGGTGGAAACCTGGCTACTATATCAAAAAAGGAAACACAAGGTATAAAGTGCCAATGTTTTGACACTGTATGAGACGACAAGTAGTTTCTGATAATCAGATGAAGACAGATTATAGCTTCTGCAATATATGCTACTAGTTATTCCATGCTGATATACAGCTATGTTGAATAAGAAACTGCATTCTCAAAAATGCTTGCACAGGTTTTATTATCTTGATTAAGATTAAAAATCATAGCTTTGGTCTTAATATGGAGGTACAAAGGGATTAGTACTGTCCAAAGATGAAGACTTTATGCTGGGGACTTGTCACTTAACAAAATGTCCATATTTTAATTTTTACAAGTGTACATGCAAAGATAACACACACAGGGAGGAACATCTAAAACAAATCACTGTGCACTCAGCTGCTAAATGCATGTCAGTGGAAGACATATCCTCAGCCTGCAGAAGGCCCCAGTGCTGAAATCTCAAATTCCTCCTGTTCCCCTTCCTCTGCTGGACCTCAGCCTGCTGGTGTTGCTGCTCAACATGTTACAGTTGTTTTAGTGAGGCCTCATGTTTGCTTAGAAAACATAGTGTCTTAGGTCCTGAGGGCTGCACACTCCATAGGTTCTGGTTTTCAGTTTCTTTCTATAGCAAAGATATTCTTTTAGTGGAAAGTCAGTCTAGGCAGGAAAGATCATCTGGCCTTCCAAAGAGAACTCAATTCATATATACTTTTCTATTAAGAAGTTTTGGTTGTGTTCTGCCTCATAAGAAATGAAGTTATTAAGTCTGATTAACAAAGAAGTTACCAAAGAAGAAAAGGGATTTCAAAATCTCAAGACTCAGTTTCCATGTGCCAAGGTTTAGTGTGCTCATGTTGATTTCTGTAAATATCATGAAAAACTTCTCCCCTCTTCCTCAGATGATGAACAACACAGAAGAATGTACACAAAAGTTAATGAACAACAATTTTAGGTATCAAAATTTGCCCATCTTTCAGTTTGTAAATACTTTTTCTGACTTTATCATCAGATGACTTTCTATTATTTTTATTTTCATGATAAGACTATTAGAGAAAATCAAAACTCATCACCCTGGTTCCAGGCACTGTAAATTCTGCCCTGTTGGGGAAAGGTGCATTCAGTTTCTCTCATTATACAACTTTTCTTTTTTCCTTCAGCTTCCCTCATGTCCCTTTTAAAAAATGCTGCAACAGATGCTTGGATTGGACTGAACGACATAAATCAGGAACACACATACTTATGGACAGATGGAAGTCCAGTTTCCTATACAAATTGGGCAAAAGGTTCCCGAAGTTATTATAGCAAGGTAAACATTAGTGCCTGTCTATCACTTCAACATTGTCACTTTGGTAGAGGGATAAAATGTATGTAGCTACAACTGTATTTCCTGTGAAGTTTGCTTTCTGAAGATTTTTAGTAATCTGGTTAATTTTTAAAAGCAGAGTAATCATGTGGGAGATCTACCTTCACACTTTTTTTTTTTTCAACTTCTGTGTTTTGTCATGATTCTGTATGAATTCAGACATGGGTTTGGAAGAATTTTGCAGAACTCAGACAAGTGAGTAATTTTCTCTACTTTACCACAATTAATCAGGATATTGAAATAAACTATAGCATAGCAGTAACTGTAGATTGGGGATACAGTGGATGTTATTTGGACTTGGTGGAAATACTCAGATAACTGCATATATTTACATTTCTTGGTGCTGAGTTTATTAAGATAAATGAATTGAATGAAATCAAAAGAAGGAGCTTGGGTCTTCTTTTCTTGTTTTTTATCTTCTTCCTCTAATCTCCTTTATGAAAGATCTCTTCTGCATGCTTTGAAACTTTTCTTACTGCTATACCATTTTGTGTTTAACTGCAAGATGAAACAACGCTAGTCAGTAACTGTGGAATGGCTAATGTAGAATGTGGCTTGATAGTACTCCTGTGCTAGCTTTTTTCTGTTTCTCCTTTTTCATTACACAACAGAGTTCAGTTAAATGGGAAAAGTTTTGTGAGGTCCAACCTCTGCTGCCATCCAGGCTAGAGCTGAGGTTTGTATTCTCCAGGACTTGCCCATTTCACACACGTGTACACTCTCTGTAGAAGACTATGCCCATTTTCCCTGCACAAGTTGCTCCACATACAATTTCCCTCACTTGCAGCCAAGACCTGGGCTAATGTCCCTGAGGTGGTTTGGAGGTATGATGAGCTCAGACGAGGCGAGTTGCTGTCTCCTGCTGCTGAAGCAGCAGGTTCTCATGCTCTGAGAATTAAAGGAGGAAGGAAAAGAGCCCAAATTGCAGTGGAAAGGGTTTAGGAGACATTCCCCACAAAATATTGGTTTTGATCATTACTGCATTGTTGTGACAACTTTCTTTTCTAGTGTTAATTGGGATAGGAAGAGGACTTTAGCTCTCCAGGCAAGCTTCAGTGTTGAGGAGACTTTCCCCATAACCTTTAGGAAAACAGGAACAGTGCTGAAATGTTCTATGGGCCAGACTTAGCACACACATGTCTACCTGCACACATGGATGCACAGAGATTATACACACACAGAGAATCCCAGACATTTCTTCTTGCCTCTGTGCTGTGCTTTGTAACTCCCTCCATCAGCCAAGTGCAAACTTTCCTAGGACTGAGTTGTAAATGCTTGTCATATTGCTGCTTCTGACTATTGCTTGTATGAGTTCATACATATGACTTTCATATTATTCACGTGTATGTGCCTGTCTGTGATAGGTGAATCTGTATACTCAGGAGTAGAATTGTTTCCTACCTATTAAAACCTTTTTCTTGTTAACTCTTTTTCCCTGTAGGATGACTGTGTCTTTATGATAAAGAATCCTATTGAAAAGGCAGGAAAATGGAAAGATGATGAATGTAAAACAAGCAAAAGCTACATATGCCAGAAAAATTCCGGTGAGTTTTCTTTCACTGCTTTCTAGCACAGCTGATTTGTTGTGGTTATGTCAAACTGGTGTTGGAATTGACTTTCCCATATTCACCTCTATTTTAACTGAAATTAATGTCAGTATCATATGTGCTCTGCACCATTTTAACAAAATGAGCACACTTTTTTTTTTTTTTGAGCAAACTTGTAACCTTCCTATTTGAAACACTAGGCCAGTGAACAAACAAACAAAAGAGTGAATCTATGGAACACTGTGCGTTTTACTATGTTTTGTGACCTCGTGGGAGAGAGAGAACAGGACTTCGTCTTTATATCGGCAAATTCTTCAAAATTTAAATTCTACTATAATACTTGAAAGCACTGCAATTTCTTTACTTAGAAAAACTCTTCTGCTTAATGGTCTGGACAGTTGTACTCGGGTAATTTCAGAATCAGCAGTTATATCCCTCTGCTTGCTCATGGTGTGTGCTTACCATACCCTGTTCCTTGTTAGAAACACAACAAAGGAAGAACTGGAGGTATTGTACCCTTTAACGCCCTACATCATTAATGATATGCTTTGGGAAGATCTAGAGCCTACAAGGCTTGTTTCTGGAGGTGATACAAATATTTATGCTAAAAAGTCATTCTGATAAGAATTAGAAATTCTTGTCACAGCACATTTTGACACAGGATTGCTGCAGTGACAGCTGGGATGTGTCTTAGTTTGTTATTTCAGCTTCTCTTAATTACTTGACTACACTAGCAACATAAAGCATTTGACTTTTGGCTTTTGTTTACTTTTTACAGACCCTAAACTGCAAAGCTCCCAACCCATAGTTCCAACGTTTGGTTTTAACAGTTACGGTGAGGATCGCTATGCAGTCATCAACTACAATATGAGCTGGGAAGAAGCAGAGAAGAACTGCAGAGACCAGTCTGCAGATCTTGCCAGTGTTTTGGATCCTTATGCTGAATCATACCTGTGGTTACAAATATTAAAGCACGGGGAGCCTGTATGGATTGGTCTTCACAGCAACACAGTAAGTCCGTGAAGTGCTTGTGACAATCATACTACCACCCTAGGTTAGCATAGTTCAGCCATATTTCTTGCTCAGAGGTTGACAGGATCCACTGCTTTGGATCCTCTTTGCACCCAATGTGAATGCTAACAGTCAGATCCACAAATGTGTGGCAGGCATCGAAATCTGAAGGTACCTGACTTCCCTCCACTTCAGGAGTTTCACACACCTAAATGCTTGGCCATAATATAAATTATAACTGCCACAGTCTGCACTTCAAAGGCCAGCAAGGATGTAACTGCAGTAAACAGTGGTTTCAGTGGTAAAAGTGGCTATGAAGTTTCCACTTGCCATGCCACAGTCCACCACATGCTCGTGTTGGGGAGCATTGCCATTTCTGCAGATTCATTGTGGAGCACACCACAGAAAAACACTTTTGGTTAAAAATAGTTCATTGTTTGTGAGGTTATTTTAAGTTTTGATTTAATTCACATCTTAGCACTATAAGAGCTTGAACCGGGCAACAGGAGAAATGCAAGGGGTGGTGTAGATCCATAGCAGGCCTCTGGTACTGGAGACAGTTTAGTTTTTGAAGCTTAATAACCAGTACCTTGTTAAAAACTGCCAACAATGAGAGTAAAGATCTGAAAAGGGAAGCATCTATTAGAGGCATGTAAAAAAGAACAGGACAAGAGATGATGTAGTTGGATATTTACAGAACAGGAAATTAAGAAGAGATGTACATCTGCAGCTTAGTGGGACACAGGGCTAAGAGGGCACAGGTGTTGAGATGAGAGGAACTAGAACTTGACCTCAGTGAGTGCAGGTACTGGGAAAGCTGGATTAGACAGGAATCTAGGCTGAAATATAAGCAAAGACTTTGAAGTAAAAAAGACAGTAAAGGAACTGGCATGAAGAATTGGCTCACACACTGCCTCCAAAGAACACAGGAAGAAGGAACTAGGCTGTACAGGACAGCGTGACAGGAGACATCAATGTGACTAATGTTGGTCATCCTCTGCAAATAATGATGAAACCCACTGGAAAAAAAAGACATGTTTAACTCATACCTAGTACCTGGTCCTTGCAAAAAGTAGAAACCTATCATAAGCCCTGTTAGCAGGAGCAGCAGAGCTCTGTGGTTGTGTGCCCCATAAAAAATGTCATCACTGTTCCTCTTCCCAGTGGAACTTTGCTTTTTCTATTTGCTTTCTAAATACCTAGAGAAGCCTGTGTTAGAGAAATCCTAACAACAGCTTCTCTGCAATCTTTATTTGATCTGTGTTTATGTGTGAATTCCTTTGATAAACTCTTCAACTGCACATTCACATTTGTTACCGAAGGCTCTTTGCATGTGTATTGCATGAGAGGGATGGTGTGAATTGAAGTAACGTCAGTTGCATGCTAAATGAACATCTGTAGGACCACTGCCTTAAGTGCTGCAGAGAGAGAAAGTCTGGAACACGCTGTTATATATTCATGACAGAGGATAAATTAATTTTATGTGAGAAATCATGGTTATGGTTTTTCCTAATTTTTACATAGCTTCAAGTGCAATATTAATGTTCTTTCAGTCTAATTATTTTGTGTGACATAATCTTTATTGTTGTCTGCTTTCAGACTACTGGCCATTACGTATGGTCAGACAGAAGGAGGAGCAGGTATCATAACTGGGGCAGCGGAGAACCAAATAAGAACACAGCCTGTGTCTATATAGATTTGGATGGTTTTTGGAAGACAGGATTTTGCAATGAAACATTTTTATCTCTCTGTAAACAATCCAATGGTAAGTTGTGAGTGGCAGGAATAGGATTTTGTGGAATCATAAAATCATTATGGTTGGAAAAGATCTTTAAAGGTCATCAAGTCCAACCACTGCCAAGCCCATCACTAAACTAAATCATGTCCCTCAGCACCTCATCTATGCATCTTTTGAATCTTTCTAGGGATGGTGACTCCACCACCTCCCTGGGCAGCCCATTCCAATGCTTAACAACCTTCTTGGTAAAAAAGTTCTTCCTAATGTCCAATCTAAACCTCCTTTGGAGCAACTTGAACCCATTTCCTTGTGTCCTATTGTTCATTACTGGACAGGAGAAATTCATGCCCATCTCTCTGTAACTCCCTTTCAGATAGCTGTAGAGAGTGATCATATCTTCTCTCAGCCTCCTCCAAGCTAAACATCCCCAGCTCCTTCAGCTGCTCCTCATAAGACTTGTGCTCCAGACCCTTCACCAGCTTTGTTGCCCATCTCTTGTCACACTCCAGCACCTCAACGTCCTTCTTGTAGTCAGGATGCTGGAATTTAAATTCATCATATAATTAATTTAAGAGCATCATTTGAGACACTGGAATTTAAATTAGTGGCTGCATTTGAATGTTTTTTTTCACATATGCAAACAGTGTGATAGATGATGTATGCACCTTAATAAACTACTGTTAAGGAAGAACTCCCAGATCCAGTCTTTCCAGACATTTAATTTGACAGATGTTAACACCTGTACATCATAAAGACTAATACAATATTTTGGCCACATGCAACAGTTCTTTTCTGCATCCTTGTTTGTAAAACACTGCAGAATTTATGAACTTTAACCTAACTATAAATATGTTCATGGTATATTTTTACATTTAATAGTATCTTTTGTAATATTGGGAGATAATAAGCTTCTGGCATTGTAGCAGCCAAATCAATTATTTATATTTGCTAAAATATAAGATCCTGAAAAGCTTCTGCTTAGGTTAGAGCTCCAACATTGAACCTAATTTTAACACACATTTTAAATGATATATGAAATTTAGGATCTCTGCACCATACTTCACAGCAAATTTTATAATCACTTAAGCTCTGCTTTAGCTTTAATCCTGTGTTTTAATAGCCTACTAATTTTACTTTTACATAGTTTAGGATGTATGTACAAGGGTAGGTACATACAGCTTCTCTGACTGACCTTGCTATAAACTGATTGGACACAAGCTGGACAGTATTGATTTATTCCTCATTGTGCTTCACAAGTTTGAAGTAAAAATTGCCTTGTTGAAGACAATCACAGTTAGACTGGTGCAAACCTTCTTTAGCAGACTGGGGAACCATCTCCAAATGGTATAGCTTATTACTGGGCTACCATGTTTAGTTCAATCTTTTATAGTTAAGTCTATGGGATATTCCTTTTTTTTTTTCTGGAATGACTATCAAATTGGTAGGTGTGGTTCAGGAGTAAAAGTTTCCCTTGGCTTTTAAGATCCCACTGAAACTTGTGTGTCTTCTTAATAGAATTAATCCCTAGTGAACCACCACAGCTTCCTGGAAAGTGTCCTGAGCCAAAGCGTGGCAGATCTTGGATTCCCTTCCGTGGTCATTGTTACTATGTTCACACCACTACTGAGGAAAGTTGGCCTGATGCTTCCATGGCATGTATTCAAATGGGTCAGTGAAGTTTTTTGTTAGGATATTTGTTTATATGTTTGATTTTTTTTTAAATACAGAAACAAGGTAATAGGCAGTTGTGCGTATCTGTATGTCAGTTATAAGCTACAGCTAATTTATTGTTAAACTTTTCTACTATATGAAAGACCGCATCATAAAATGCAATTTTTTTAATGAGATAAGTAACTTATAATGGTAAATATTACTGCAATTTCATATAAAACTTAATTCATATTTTTAGGTGCTTCTCTGGTTTCCATAGAAGATTCAACCGAAATGAACTTTCTCTTACTCTATTTGTCTCCACTTGCAAGTGACTTCAGAAAGTTTTGGATAGGACTGTTCAAGAATCTTGATGGTAATTATTTCACAAAGCATACTGAGATAAAAAACAAATGCTAAATAGAGACAATGCTCAATAACACTAACATGCTGAATACTCATATTAATATACTAAATATTAAAGGAATAATCAAGCAGAAATCATCTGTTAAATGTTTAATAGCGTTTTCTGCTATAATACTTACAAGAGAAACCACCGAGAGTTTTATCCTTTTTGTATCTTTACTGTTAATTAGGGTATATCTCAGCCTGTAAAAGGTTACAGCTTATCACTGCTGTAGATGATTAAAATGTTTCCTGTAGCTTTCTTAGACTCAAATTGCTTGACATTTAACCAATGTTAGTCTTTCAAGAAAAATGTTGTCTTGTAATTAAAAGCTGAGGCATCTTAAAATGATTTTTTTTTTCAAATGACACAATAAATGGCAGCTCACATGATGTTTCTTATTCTAAATTTCAGATATATTTAATATTTTTAATGGGATTTTAAATCCAAAAATATTTTANTTTCTTAGACTCAAATTGCTTGACGTTTAACCGTTAGTCTTTCAAGAAAAATGTAATTAAATGCTGAGGCATCTTAAAATGATTTTTTTTTTCAAATGACACAATAAATGGCAGCTCACATGATGTTTCTTATTCTAAATTTCAGATATATTTAATATTTTTAATGGGATTTTTAATCAAAAAATATTTTAGCTCTTTTATTTTTTTTGTTTTTAACTCTGAATTTGATCCTGTTTTCTATATCATTGTAATCCCGATGCCTGCTTTTTCAAATCAGACTTTAAGAGTATATCTCCAGAGCGAGTCTAGACTGGACTGTAGTGAGTGGCCTTTGCCCTGGCTGTCCAAGTCCCTATCTGTCACCACCAGAAATGACAGGTGCCTTGTTGAATGGTGGGCCAAGTTCTTCTGTTCCATCTGAAAACTAACAGGACAAAAGCAATGATTTCTTCCTGGCCTGGCCTACTACAGTGACACACTGCTGTATGCAGTGCAAGCAGAGAGAGGCAAAAGGACAGTGCAGTTGCAGAGTGACAGAGGAGGTGACGTTGAGGCAGATATGAGTTATATCAGGATATGATGCCACAAAAGCATTCCCTGAGGGAGCAGAGATGTTAGTTATTCCTACATGATGGGTCTCAGCCAGTGAGTGGGTAGTAAGTTATTATTATAGATAAGTGATGCAATCTGTAAAGATAATGGATTAATCCAGCTCTAGGAAAGCAGATACTGATTGATCTTGAATGCACACTTAAAGAAAATCTCTTGATCAGCCTGGGTCTTTGAACTGCAGAGTGTTGCTCATACAAGTGCTCTGCTTTTCTTAAGGGTCTCAGGCATAGCTGAGTCCTAGGCACAGGCTTCAGCTAAAAGTCATCAAGTAGGCTTGAGTATTCTTCCTTATATCACTGACAGCTGAGGCCCTGAAGGCTAATGGAATTCACTTTGTGGGCATTTACATTCGATACACTCCCATCTGAGTATATCTGACTGTTAAAAGAATGAGAAATTATCCCTCTGTGATGTTAGTTTAATTAACTCATTAACTCCATATCCCATGTTGTTGTGCATGTTAGGCTAGAAATTATCCCCACTGCATTAACTTACTGGGCAACATTTTTAATTTTAGGGGAATGGATATGGACAGACAGAAGTGCATTAGAATTTGTCAACTGGGAGAAAGGAGAGCCTACAGTAATTTTTGATGAACACTGTGTTGACATGGATGTCTCAAGTGGAACCTGGAGGAACTATTACTGCTCTGCTGACCAGAATTTTATTTGCAAAACTCCCAAAAGTAAGTTCTGAATTTCTGTTCTCTGGATTGTATTAGAAGTAGTGATTAGCAAACCTCAAGCCTGCTTCTGCAGGGGGATTGGACTAGATGATCTCTAAAGGTCCCTTCCAACCCCTATCATTTTATGAGTCTATGAAGCCAAACTGTTTATGCACTGGATGCACGTTATGGATGGATGCTGATGTATATGTATCTGCATCAAAGCCAAGAGTAACTCAAGTTAAGGACTTTGAGAAAAGAATGTTGTAGAGGAAGCTGATCCACTGTTTCCTCTTCTCAGTTTATAAGCATTGATATATTGGCATTTGCTGTACCCTAGGGCAGGGGAGAATGTATCACCTGTAGAAGAAAATTCATAGTCCTGGTTAGAGTCCAAGAGCAGTAGGTGATGAATAGATGACTAAACTAGTGCTGAGGAGAAAGACAGACACTCTTTTGATAGTTAAGCTGAGAAACGGCAGTGCAAAGTCACTGAACACCTGCATAAAGAAGGCAGGTACTGCTAAGGAAGTTGGTATAAGTGCTCTGGGATCTGTTGGGTGCATCAAGTGATTGGGGTAGCGGAGCCCAATTCATTTCTCTGCTCACATAGGCACAGGGAGACATATCAAGACAACCAAACAACATAGCACATTTCATTTGAATAGTTACTTGTGGCCCTGTGGTTTCTTTCAATGTCGACCCATGTGAAATCTGAATGTGTCACAGACTGGGGTGAGTCCCCTGTGCATTTACAGCAGCATTGCATAAAGTGAAAGGATGTCAATATGCACACATATTCAAGAGAGACACCCTGTGCACATGGATTAGCTGTGTTTGCATGCATCAACTGGGAGACAGTATGAAACAGGTCAGATTTGTCATTGGCAAAGAGAGCACTGTACAAACATAATAGATGCAATGTGAAACCAATTGAATCTCCTGCCTGTGGATCTCCATAAGTTGGCAAAGGAGTCGTCCATGAGCTTTGTAGGGCCCAGCCAGCCAGTCCTGCAAGCAATTAACTGAATCGTACTCCCTAAATACTGGAGAGATGAAAAGTTGCCTAAAAATCAAGCTTAAATGCTGATAAGTACAAAGGTGTTTTTCACTTTTAGAGCATAAAAAATTGTGTTCTTCAGTGTGAAGTCTTACCATGTTGGGATCTTTTTAACAAGAATATTTGATGGTTTCAGACCGAATTGTCAATGAAAAAGTATTCATATATTCTTTCTCTCAAGTAGGTGCAGAGGAGGGCCACAAAAATGATCAAGTGGGCTGGGGAATCTCTTCTATGAAAACAGACTAAGGGAGTTGGTGTTGTTCAACTCGAGAAAAGAAGGCTCCAAGGAAACCTTTTAGCAGGCTGTACTTAAAGGTAGCTTATGGAAAAAGATGAGGAGGGACTTTTTATTAGGGAATGCAGTGATAGGACAAGGAATAATAGCTTTAAAGTGCAAAAAAGTAGATTTAGATTAGCTACATAGAAGTTCTTCACTGTGAGGATGGTGAGGCACTGGAACAGGCTGCCCAGAGCAGCTGTGGATACTCCATCCCTGGAGGTGTTCAAGGTCACATTGGATGAGGTTTTGAGCAACCTTTGAGAAACCTGGATTTCCTTTCCCACTGAGTTGAATCCAAATTAATCTGTTATTCTATGGTTATTTAAAACATGAGCGGAATACAACATAAAAAGTATGTATTGCAGTATTATTTAATCTTTAAATAGTTGCTTGCAAACTATGTGTAATACATGTACTTTTATTTTGAAGTTATTGAAGCTGAACCAACTCATGATTCATTTGTCAATAAAGGTAAGTTTGCTTCTTATAAGCCCATTAAACAGAAATTTTGATATATTTTTAAGATTGATTATTTACAATAAAATTATCTACA
The DNA here is from genome assembly GCA_013401255.1 of Urocolius indicus. Lineage (NCBI taxonomy): Eukaryota > Metazoa > Chordata > Aves > Coliiformes > Coliidae > Urocolius > Urocolius indicus. The sequence continues at coordinate 84,240 of WBNH01002689.1, read as the reverse complement.
GAAAATTTTCACTTATATACTCATTGAATAACCACAAATGATTTGATTTTCAATGTGTTTAAAAGGAGAGCTCTTCTCCCAAACTGGATGTTTTACAGCTATTTTTTTTTTTTTTTTTGCTTTATGAATGGTATATTGCAGTTAAAAATAATATTCCTTTTAAAGGAAACATAAAAATGGTTGAGCCAGTTTTGCCTTGTCCATGCAGAACACTCATCTGTTTTAACTGTTGTCATGATTGTCCAGTAATTTTGCAGTTCACTCAACTGGTTTTCTTAGGGAGATATTTGTTATATGCAATAGCAATCTCTGGCTACTTGTAATAATTTTTCTGTTTTGTCTTACAGTACCAAAAAGTGAAGCTGCTGCTTCATCTGCAAACGGTATAGGCGGGATGATTGTTATACTGATCTTCCTACTGATGGCAGGAACTGGCCTTACACTCTATTTCCTCTACAAAAAGAGACGTGATCGACAAACAGTTACATCCAGTTTTAACAGTGCCATATACTGCGGTGACCCTGACCCTGGAACTCACGAATCAAATTGTCTTGTGACCAATATTGAACAAAATGAGCAGGCAACTGTTTAATAAGCAGGAAACAGTTTAATAAGCAACGTAATCTTGGGCCTGAAAGGAATCGAAGTGCTGGAATACATGAATTCTTAAGGCAAAGCAATATTCTCCCATGGAAATTCTAGTTCATTTTGCACAGAATGTCTCTTGCTTTCTGCAGTAGCATGAACAAGCAATCTTGCAACGTAGGTCCAGATATCTGTTCAGAAGCTGTAGTGCCTGGGAGAACTGTTGTGCATATGCATAGACCCAGAACTACGCTGTGTAACTGAACACCCAGGCAGTTCCAGTCTCTGCGTGGGTCCAGCATCACCTTTAGCCACATGAAGTACCACGCTCACCACAGGCAACTGTGACAATTTGCTCCTCATCACATTCCAAAAAATATATCCAGATCTGTAGGTATCCTGAAAATGCCACCTCAATCTCCAGCACAACCTGACAGGATTGCACAGGTTGGATGGGACTGCGAACTCACTTCTCCAAGCAGGACCAGTTGCTGTCTGCCTCAGCCAGGCAGCCTGCTCCAGTGCTTCCTTTTGCTACCGAGGCACGCACAGAAACTCTTCATGTTGCCCATAATATTTGAATTAACATGTTTTCATCCTCTGTATATGACTGATAGAAAGTGTAAATTGCTTTTGTTCTGCTATAATTCTGTAATATAAGCCTTGAAAGATCAAACTAAGGGAGCTAAGTAAGACATTGGAATGTATTGTGAATAGAAATACTTGATCATTTAAATAACAGAATAGAGATCTCAAGGGATTCCCCTCAATAGGAGGGGAATAGGCAGGATGAATCATACACAATTCATACGTGAAAAAGTTACTTAAAGCTTTGCTTGAAATACCACTGAAGATTTGACACCTTTTTAGGTCAGTTTTTCAAATCTTAATGGAACTTAACATTAGAAAATATTTTCTAATTTCCAACCAAATTTGCCCTTGTTTGGACTCTGTTTTGTCTAATTCTTTGTGTATCATTCCAGACTTCCATCACGACAGGGCCAATAGCATTGCATGTCATACTGGTCTACTGGTATATTCAATGACTCAAACGATTCAAATCTCTTAGTCTAGAGAAGGTCCTTATTTAATTTGGTAATTTTTTTTTAATGTCTTAATAATTTTAAAGATTTACTAGGGTTTAAATTAAAATAATTTGCATGTGTATGAATTACATGTGAAAAACCTTTTTAGTCTACATTAGTTCACTAAATGGGTGTTAAAAGGCTGGTTCTAAGTAAATGCTTGTGTGTCTTCTTAAACAGAAGTATTTGTCATTGAAGTGAAAACAGCAGGAAGGAGAGATGGGATTCTTAAGTTTCTGTACACAAATGAGCATCCCCTTTTGCTAGCCTAATATGTTATAAAAGGTCAGTAGCGACCTGTCTTTACCGTCCTGTGAAACCACATGTCTCATTGCTTCTTTATCCTCAACATTTGAAAGCTTATCCTAATAAAAATCTAATGAAAGTGGTATAATTCAAGGCTGCTTAACTGCTGCACTGCTCTAGGAGTTTTTGAGACGTCTTTATATATTTGATGACTCCTGCCATGTCTCCATCTTCTGCAGCTAGTTTAAGGACACTACTTATTTGGAGATATGAAATAGATGCTCATCAAAATGCTTGGATGCATACCTAGAAACAGATGTGAGGGTAATTTAGCACCAAAAGACAGCTTTTTTACCAGGCTTTGGTCCTTTCAGGGCTTAAGCTGCTGTAAATAGAGGGTTAGGGGACCATAGTTTGTCAATTTGCCTAGCTTCCATGTAGGTTCTGAATTTGGGCTTACATACACAGTAATAGCATTTATAAAATGCCTCTCCAAATAAACAAGATGTGGAGACCTCAGTTGCTTGCTCTTTGTTTCTTTCTTTCTTTCTTTCTCAATATTTGGGGAGTATTTTAGAGAGAATGTCCTACCTTCTCTTACTGTTTTCCTTATATTCCTAAAGTGTAACTATAACATGGCTGAAAAAATAGCTGACTCAACTTGAACTTATTACAACGTAAGAAGTAGTAACTGCCTTTAGGGAAGGAAAAGCTGTGGAAGAATTTACAGCTTTCTCTAACTTTCTGTAATCTCAAACAGCAACACAGCCATGGCAGACACACGTACAAAGACGAATAGAACATCCTCCTCCAAAATAACACCAATCTACAGATAAACTATTTGATAATATCAGTACCAGTAACTTGGAACAGAAAAGATAATATTAGCTGCAATTGTCTGGCTAATGCAAGAGTCTAAACCAAAGTTTATGAACTGAAAGTGTTTAATTTTGTCATTGAAGTTTCTGAAACTAGGAGATAAAAAAAACAAGTCAAGAGTAATTTGGAACAAAAGGTAAGAATGATATATAAACAGAAGAGATAGTGTTGAAATGAACTAGTGCCTTTAGGCCAGATTCTAATGGGCAAGAGCCAGATTTTCTGGGGTCAATAGGAAAAGTTTGAACTGCCTCATCAGCATAAAGTTGTCACTATGTCCATGTATCCGGACAAAGGAACAGTTAGAGTTCATTTGTCTCTTCTCAGCTGTGTCCTTATCTGAAATAACCAGCTTTCTCCCTTCTATCACATTCTGCATGGTACAACTTTTAATTCACTTTTAGTTCAGTGCAACTATTATACTGGCTTTTTATCCAGACTCTTGATCTAGACAGCTAAATGAGATTCATCTCACCTACTTTTAGAGCTAGTTGACATTATTCTCCTTTAATGACAATAGCTAGGAATATACATGTAGGACTTGCAGTTGTTCTCTGGTCCACCATAAAAGGCTAATGATGGAACAGATGTTTTGGATGTGTGAGGAGATAACATTCAGTAAGGAGAGGAACAGGGGCTTGTGCACTGAGAAACGTTGCTACCTGTTTGGATACTCTGTGCTCTTTGGAAAGGGCACAACTGGGAATCGGGGAAGAGGGCAGGCTGCTTCTCTGCCTTGCCTGGCTCCTGATGTCTTTTATAGGGCAAGAGCTGAGAGGAGGAGATAGGTTCCTCCTTCAGAGTAGCAGGTCAGCACAGGGTCAGGATAATGTTTTGGGGCATTGTGTTGGAGTGCAGAGGACAGGAAGGAAACCAGGGTTTTCCTAAAGAGGAACAGAAAGTGGGCTTGCGGGGAAGCCTTCTGGGTGGTGCACTGGAAGCAGTTTCTCCTAGAGAGTTATAGAGGAACTACATGTTCTGTTTTGCAACCCAAGAAGCCACTGAGAGAAAGCTTGCAGGCAAGCACTTTCTCTGTGAAGGTCATGGAAACTGGAGATGTGTTTAAACAACCTGTTACAGAAACACATACCCTGCCCAAAACACTCCCCCTCCCCACACCTTCTTGTCCCCAGGTCTCCTAGGACATGTTCAGTTGGAAGAAAAGATAGGGGACAATTACACCTGGATCTGGCCAGCTTGGAGTCTGTGCTTGGGGGAATGTTGGGACACAAGAAAAACAGGAATAATAAAAGGTATGTTTGGTGTATGATGCCTAATGCTGAAGTGGGGATAGTGAGAGGGATGAATCAGCTGTCAAGAGGCAGCTCGAATAGTAACAATAGTAACACATATTCCATCTACCCAAAGATTTGTCCTACACTCCATGTTGAAAGAAAATTGGTTTTTATTACTGGCCAGTGGGAACAGCAGCTGTTGTTAGGCTGCTATCTGAAAGGAGGCTTCTGTTAAAGGCACAGTTTGCTGTGTGCTCTTACTTAACGATGCACTTAAAAACAAGTAAAATTTGGGATTTCCTCAGGGTTAAATCTGTTTACAACAAATTTTTAACAGGAAATGGCAAAGTAGAAATGTGCAATCTCCACACATTGCAAAGATAACAACTGTCTGGGAAAGAAGAGACCAAGCTGCTTGGTGCACGTTTAGTGCACATAACAGTGAAGCTGTTTATTCTTAGTTAGTTTAAAAAATGAAAGGGAATTGCTTATGCCACTAAAAACATTATAATTACTTTACTGAAGATGTAAAATATAATGATATAACAATTTTAAATAAATGAGGAAGCTAGAGAAAAGATAAAAAGGAAGGAAATCCTTGAACTTTACATGAAAGCTATTTGCATTCAGTTGAGGAACCACAAGAGACAAGCACATTCTATGACTTTTCTTCCTTTAACTGTTTTCCATTGCTCCTTGTACAGTTTTGTAATTTTACTGAAATTGCACAATTAGAATCATTTAAGTTGCAACAGTTCAATATTTTATCACCACTCCAAATATTAGTAAGTTTGGTGGGGTTTTTTTTTTGCTCAATCATTCATATGGTGTTTGATAGCTCAAACTGTCACTCAGAGCGAATTTTGCAGTTTTCTGCCCATTTTCCAGTGTAAAGTGTTCTATAATTCTGTGGTCAGTCACAGTGCACAGGATTATGCATTTAGCATGGTATACATTATGGACTTTTGATGAGTTAAAGCCTGTGATGTTGAAGAAAGTAAAGCAAAAAGCAGAAAATGTTGCAGAGGCAAGGCCAACACTGTAGGGAACAGCATTGCTTTTCTTGTGGCTTTATGGGCAGTACTAATACCCACATTAGCCTCAAGCTTTCCACTAATATGATATCAAAGCACGAATGTCACAAGCACTCTCCATTGGTGTCATTTCTGTGATGGTTTATCCTTTCCCCTATCCTCATCCCTATCCAGAGTGGACCAATGTCACCCGCACTATTGCAGTGGCAGGGATTGCATCAAAGGCAGCAAGAAGACACACTTCAAGACCACTCAGTTACAGCTATGGGGTGTCTGTAGCAGCCCCTCATGCCATGCCAAAGAAGAAAAGAGAAAGGAGTAGTCTCTCCTTCCTATCTGTAAGTGACCAAAACATATTCTCCTGGACCCAAGAAATTCAGAGTGGCTGGTTGGTCCTACTTCTAGGTAGGCTTTTGATAGATAGCACAGAGGGCCAGAAAAGCTTTTACTGGGGTAGAGAAGTCAGCAAACTAGCTGCTTGTGAGAGAGGTCAATGGCCTATTGTGAGTAACATTAGAGAAGGGATGATAACCTATCTCTGGCTGCTCAAGATGTTGTTGGGAATGATAAGTCCCAGCAACAAGTTCAGTCTTGTGCTCTGCCTTTTGAGGATGATGACTTCTGTCTTGAGTTTGTGAGTCTAGCTTAGCTGATAAGGTAGTATGGGCAAATTGTAAACCCAGAATATTATTTTAGTTGCTACTTATAATTCTCAAAGCAAAGGGAATGGTCAGTTGTGACTGAAAATATCACATTTCTAAGTTCTTCCTGAACTATTTCTAAGTATTACTTCGTACCTGCCAATATCCTCTAAATCCCATATTAAGTCAGTAATTGGAGAAGTTGGGGGATAATTGCTGTTTAGAAAACAATATAAACTGAAAATAGTTTTAATGCAGCATATTTTTATACAGTTGAAACTCAGGTGTAAAGTTCTATTAATTGACTAAACTCCACAGTTCTATCCATTGTTTTTGTTAAACATACTTGGAATAATTCCACTATCCTGAATAGATTTCTGAACTTTATTCAAGTCCCCTTGAAATGACCTGCAGGCTGGCATCTGCAGAGTGTCCTCAAGTGACAAAAACCAGCAGAAAGCTCTTACTGAAAGTACGTGTGTGCCCCATCTTTTGTGAGACCTTTTCTTCAGCTATGACAACATGGATCCCTGCATGGCCCTACATAACAGGCCTACACATAGAACTGACAGGGATGCCTACTTGAATTAAGTCAGTAAATTTTATCACAGCTTAAAAACAGCTCTGCTGGGTCATATGAAAGGTTTGTTCTGCTACGCATCCTGTCCCTGATGGTGTCCAAAGGCAGCTGCTTAATGAACAGTGCAAGAATTGGCAAACATTAAGATGTAGCCCCTTATTTGCCTCTCTTGGCCTCAACATTTGCATCTCAGGGATTTCCTGAGCCAGAACTGGTGGTTTTGCATTCATTTACATACTCAAACTAGCATGCAATTAACCTTGGGTTTGAATTTGACAGTACTCTAGCAGCTCCACAGTGAGTTCTCAAACAGACAAGTTTTAATGTGCAACAAATGTGAGGTAATTTACTCTCAGTTGCACAGAAAAGGGAAAAAAAAATCCATTTATCAACAGGCTAACTAATACACTCAGTGTGTGCTCTTACCAAACTTTATTATATAAATAAGCCCCCTGAAAACCAACAGAGAGAAAAAAAGGTATTACTATACTTCTTAGAGCATGTTTACTTCTTTTATCATACTATTGAATCTTTTTAGATGTTCTGATACTTCACATGCATCAAGGCAATTTCTGACAGCCGTCCTATTTACTGTGTTTTCCTTATCATTTCAAAATTTTACTCTATTTTCTGACAAATCCATTTTTAATTGCCCCACAGCTTAGGGCAGTGTAGCATTAACTTACAGAATGTCAAAATACAAAACAAGTTTCTAGTGCTCTGCACATCTGAGGGCAGAGATCTGATGTCCTTGGAGCACTACTTTTTTTCTTGGAGGTAAGGACATTCTACAAACCTACATTCTACAACCCTGTTCTCATGCTAATGCAGCTTTGCTCATGGTTTTTCAATTGTTGACTTCTAAACCAAAGCGTTTTTGAAGAAAAATGCATGTCTCAGTTAGTAGCACAAAGGTGGTACAGAGAACTAAACCATTGATTCATACCTTTCCATGAAGAAGAGTGGTAGTTGTATGTGTGTGTGTGTTACCCTCTAAAATTGCCTTCATTAAAGGAAAATGTCTCTGATCAAGTTCTTTCCTTGCACAACACATAATTTTGCATTTCATTTCATGAGCCAGTCACTGCATGTTTTTTTATGAAGTTCATTGTGCAGTTTAGTTCATAGATGTTTCCTGTCACCCCTTTGTGCCTTCATCAGAAAGTGTACATGCCCAGAAAGTACAGGACTGGATCTCTTCTAAATATGGGTGAAAACAGTATATATAATACCTGAAATGAAATAGCCATATTCAGGCCAGTGTGAGTAATAAATACAATTACTAATAAAGACTGTCAGAAAGCTGGAATCATATCTAAAAGATCCAGCCTATTTGTCTGTAAATAATATGAGATAAAGGTCTTGTGCCAGTGGTAATGCTTTTAGCAGTCTTGTGATTGCTGAAAAAGTGCCAGAGATAGCACTGAAAGAAAATCATTAATTACTTCATGCTTTAAAATATTCTTATGATTTTTATGATTCTTATGATTTTTTTTATTATTCTTATGATTTTTACTGTGTTTCAGGGAAAGCTGTCCTTGCAGTAGTTGTATGGACTGCACTTGATTAGTGAGTGAGTGACTTTGCTGTAGCTCTGAGTCTGGGACCAGTCAGGGACAAGACCAGTCAACCCCTTTGGAAGCAGAGCGAGTGAAAGGCACTTCTCATATGTTTCTCTGGCACCTTTCTCACTGTTTAAGGCAGGTCAGCCTAGGCATGAGGCTTTGGCTGATAGACAGGAGTGAGGTGACAGTAGGCTGGCTTGGATCGATGTCTCTGGCACGTGGACCACAGACTGGTCCCCTGGTGTTCTGCCACCCTTAAATGCTGCAGTATATTTTATTTACCACTGAGTGGAGTCCTTATCAAGACTGAGTACGTGCAAAACTTGACTCCCCAATCTGCTGCATGAGATTTTATTCAGAGGAGCTTGGCAGTAAAGCTGTGCCTTGGCATCACAGCCAGAGAGACCAGGGCAGGGCTCATCAATAGGGTACAACAAAATACAGGGTTATCTTTTTGGGCACTGTTTTCAGATCCACCAGTGGTTTAATACTGGCTTTTTAAAGACTAATCAATTCAATCTTTTTTCCTTTTTTAAAAATAAACTGTATGTAGTAGATGAAAATAAAGTATGTGTTTGCCCTGCAACCCAAACATCACATTTGTGTTTGATTCAGACTCCTGTTTGATGCAAAGCTGGGCAGAAATTGTGCAGAACAAATCAGTGTTCACAGCATAGGAAATGATCTTGCAAATATTTGATCATCTTCTATTGTTTACATGCCTCCTATTAGAGTGTCTAAAAAATGTTACTGAAGTGAAGAGCAGACTTTAAATTGTGTATGCATGTGTTTTGGTACAAATGATTAAGCTCGTGAATGCAGTGATGCTGCCTCATGTAAAATTAACAAGGAAAATGTATTCAGCACTGAAGCTTTCCAGAACAGACTTAAGTTTGATAGACCAGTGATGCTGCCAAGAAAAAGAGTGAGAGTGAGATTACTAAATATGGCTTCATAAATATGGAAATTTGGCTAAGTGCATGCAGTGATATGACCAGCATCCACAAAAAAACGTGGATACTGTATCTACTTAGATTAATATTTACAGATAAGGGTTAACTGAAGAAAAACATTGGCTGCAGGGAAACTGGCCATGAACAACTGTAGTTGGAAGATATGTCAGGAGGGAAAGAACTATAGTTTCTTCCTTGCTAGTTGATGTAAAGAAGTATAATTTACTATATTCTTCCCAACCATATAGAGACTGGCAGGTAGGTCATGAATTGGTACTGGAGAGCTGGCATTTTCTGCCAACATTCCTGCGGCCTGCTTCTCTTAAATATTCCAGTCAAATACTGGTAGGGAATTAATATAAAATTATTAACAAGGTATAAGAAATTATCAGAGAATCACAGAACATGTTGAGTTGTCATGGACCTGTAAGGGACCACTGAGTTCAATGTCCTGCTCCTCATAGTACTACTTAAGACTAAACTAAATTACAAAGACTCCAGATGCTCCATGAAGTATTAGCCCATGGAAATATTTTGAAGTGTTTCTTTCTGGAAGGTGGTGTGTGTTTTTTTATACGGAAGGAAACAGTGATAAAGCAAAGGAAAAAGCCAATGACTCATCATAGTGATAATATGAAGAACAGACATTTTCTCAGTTATTTTTATAACTATATACTGTTATCCAGGAAGTATAGCTGGACTAGTTATTTTTTTCTTATCCAATCCATTATTTAAAAAATAGTCCAAAGATACATGTTGATTCTTTCCAATAATTACTGAAGCTCAGATAATGAGAAGCAGTTAAAGGGTAGTACAAAAGGCTGATGAGCATACTTTGCAGTCATGGAGCATCCATTGCTGTACCTTAGCCAAAGTGTTGAGTTTTAAATGCTGTTGGCTCATCAGGCAGGGCTAGGCAGTGTCTGCAGCTGTGACAAGCACCCTTAGGTGCAGTCTCACAGATGGGGAGCTTCTCTCAAATGAATTACCTGTGGGCACAAAGGCTGAGACCTCCTGAGCTCCTGGTGCTCACTGAGACATCTGAATAGCAATAACTTCAGACAAAACCAGATAAACTCTGGCCAATCTGCTCTTAATACCTGAATGCAGCTTGTACTGGGTATGTATCCACAAGCAATGATGAGATGAAAGTGCCTGAGGTGACCAGATTTCCAAAGTGCAAAGGAGCAAGAAGGCAATCTCCTGCCTGGCACTCCCCAAAGAATGTGCCTGGTGCTCACCCAGTGATCAGGAGGTGTCAGGTGTCAGTAATTTAGTGATGTTTGCCCTTGTGGGTTTGCTTTTCCTTGGAGGTTGAATTCGGGGTTTTTAACAGCCTAGAGCTGCCCCTTTTTTCCAGGAACCAACCCAGCACTGCATAATTTACAGAGCTAGCCCTGCGAGGACAAGTGCAAGTGTCCAAGGTATGTTTTGGAGTACTATGAATACAGTTAAAATTGTTCAGATTTTTAGCTCTTAAACTGGTCTGCAACCTGGCTGAAGGGGTTCCTATCAAGTGCTTGCTTTTTTTCTTAAGGAAACAATGTTTGTTTTGCTACCAAGCTGCAGTTGGCTGTGATGTGGCTTGAGAAGCAGAGGAGGGTGAAGTGACTGTTCCCTTTTTGCTTCTTTGTTATTGCACAATGTCCAACTGAGAAGAAAATGGAATTCCTCTTGGCCTTATGCCATCTGAGCTCCAGAATAAAGAAGGTTGTTAAAACTCCTGACAATATAAATGGCAATATATCTTTTATATAAATAGATCACGTGCTGTAAGGAAATGCTGTCAGTCTAAGAAAAATCAGTTCAAGCCAAAAAAGAGTTTTCTCTTTCTAGGCAAGATCTTTAGCAGCTGACTTTAAATACAAACAAAACAAAAAAACCCCAACAACACAAAAATGCCTAAAAATGTCTTTTCCAGACAAAACTGTTAACTTTGTCATTGTTGTTACTGTATTTTGTCATCATCAGAAAAAGAAAATTCAGTTAACTTCAGTAATTCTGAACAGCTGTACCTAGCATTTCCTTGTAATTTCTTATTTCACAATTCAGTTTCTCCTTTTTATTTTAATCCTGTAGACTGTCTCAAGGAACTGTCTTTCTCTTTTTTTTGCATCGTCTTTCTGATGAGCAGCCAATTAGGAACAAATCCTATAGCTGGGAAATTAAATCATCTTGGCAACAAAGAAGAGATGATGCCAAATTTCCTTGCTGTCACATTTTTTATATAGGTATTGGGAAAAGTATGTTACTATCCTTCAAGTAATGTTTTCACCATGGATTGTTTTTACCTTTTAGCAGGTTTTTACACAAAACACAGTATTTCCATGGTAAAAATCTACTGCAATAAATGCCTTTATGCAGTTATAAACACAGTCTGCAGTGGCTGAGATGGGAATGCTATTTCTTTCAGGTTTCCATCTATGTGTTTGGAAACCAAATTCATGAGAGCTTGCTCTGTGATGTGGGTTAAGAAGAGATATGTGGCATTTCCTGAAACTGTGGCTGGCTCTTGGGATGGTTGTCTGACAAGACTGACCTACTTCACCAGAAAAAGGAGTATTGTTTTTCAAATGAGCTATTTTTCAGGTAACTTTGAGTGCCGGTCTCCTAGTTACATTTATACAAAAATGAAGGTCCATAGGATAATCATTTAGAAAGGCATTTTTATTATGTCCTGCAGAGCGAGGTTTCACTTAAATCTTTTCAAATGTAATCCTGTCTCATCACATGTGAAAAAGTGAGGCTGACATGTTTTTCTGATGGTATTTATTTCACTGTATAATAAATGTGTGAGATTTAAAGCTGAGACCAAGTTTGTGTCTTTGGTATTTCATTCTTGATTTGATCCCATGAGCTCCCCAGATGTCTCTTCAGGAGGGAGAGCAGGAAAGCATTGAAATGTAACCTTCCATGTATCGCCTGCTTTCCCAAGGCAGCATAATTTGTCCTCAGTGAGAACCCATTTCTTTTTGAAGGCAAAATTTGTGCTGTGTTGACTTGTTTTTTTGAAACATGGCATGTGACAGAATATTTCCTTATTTAGCACCCAGAGCTTTCTATGCAACCATACAGCATTTGAAACTGAGGAGGACTGGTCACCATCCTCTCTTTAGCAAGACTTTGCTGCCATCAAATCTCATCTTCCAGCTTTTGGTGAAGAGAATAACAGAAAACAGCATTTACGGTTATGTTCCCTGTGTTCTTGCTGGTTCTTTCTCAAGTTCACAGTGCTTTGCAGCTGGCAGGTAAGTGCCTCCTGCTTCCCTCCTGTACNGAGAATAACAGAAAACAGCATTTACAGTTATGTTCCCTGTGTTCTTGCTGGTTCTTTCTCAAGTTCACAGTGCTTTGCAGCTGGCAGGTAAGTGCCTCCTGCTTATGTGTTTGTGAAAATGCTTCCATGATGGAAGCAAAGATTGAATTCTTAGTGACTCTATTCATACATAGTGGTACTATCTCTTCAATAACTCCAGAAGATGAGACTTAAGGAAATAATGAAATATGTTTATACGTCTATTACTTTTCTATTTCTTACTTGTGCGTTCAGTTTTTTGAGCTGTCGGTGTCTGTTTAATGGTTAGCAAAATCAGGCAGGAAAATCTTCAGGTCTGCCGAAATGTGGAGTTATTTGGAGGATATTAAGATGTTCACAGATGATGGCTGTGCAATCCAGAGAGACTCACTGCTTATAAAGAGGATTCTTTTCATTTCCTGTTTTGAACAGACTCACTGAATTCACCGGCACTGACAGAGTGGATGAAGTGAAGTTTTTGTGAAATAAAGTCAGATTAAGCTTAGGAAAGTTGCTGAAGTATTGCAATGACAATATTACTGTTATCCCTTTAGCTGCACTTCTGCCATAGGTATTAAATAGATGATTTCTGGAGACCTGGATGTTTAAGGTTAAATCCTTTTAGCCTTGTAACTCCTGAGTAAAAGTGTGGTCAGATGCCTCTACTATGCAGTCCTTGCTACTTTCTCAGGCTGTGTTTGCTTGCCTAGTTTTAAGTTGCAATGTCTCATAGCAGATATTCTTGTGGGTCAGAAAGGCCAGTGAGCCCAGAGTACTCCCTGTGAGGCCCAGAGGTGTTCACCCACATTTATACAGAGAAAAGGAAAGGAAATATGTGCTCAGGAGGGGGGAGACAAATGGCTCTGCAAAGATGGCTGTGAGCCCAACAGGAGACCTGTAAGATCTGGAAGGGTGGGGAAAATTTATAGATTTCAGAGGTCTACAAGACCATACATCTGAGGATAAGTGGAAACAGGGTAATAATGGTAATAGCATTGTGATTGAGGGAATTCATGTGAGTGATGTACGTCAATCCAACAAACTGCCAATGCTGCTAACATTAATCCACAGTATGGTGACATACAGTAATGAAACACATATCCTACTGTCTACCTTATTGCTTTTAAATCAGTAAAACTGATGTTGCAGTGGACTTGGCTCAAAACCATGATGTTTTTATCTAATATGAATGCAATGATTCATTGTTCATGTGATTGGGAAGCAGAACCATGTCACAAATCAGCTATACATCCTTCTAAATTAACCATTTACTCTGTGTTGTTTTGTTTTACAGACACTGAAACATTTTTAATATATAACAAAGTGAACAAGCTCTGTCTTCAGGCATCTATCACACAGTCAGTTAGAACTGCCACTTGCCATCAAGACAATGAGTCACAAAAATTCAGGTGGATCACTAATCATCAGCTTATGAGTGTGAGATTTAATCTATGCCTGGGAGTGCCATCAAAGCAGGATCAGGCTGTGATCACTTTGTATCCATGTAATCAAACAAGTGAACTCCAGTGGTGGGAATGCAGAAATGAAAGCCTCCTTGCAATACAAGGAGAAGATTTGTTTTTCAGTCCTGGCAATGAAGAACATGATAAAGTTTTGTTAAAGAAGAGGATGAGTGAGAAGAATAAGTGGAAGATCTATGGGAAAATGAATATCTTATGTGCCAGGGGATATGAAGGTATGAATGTCTATATTAGTATATACATCTATAAATGCTTATTCTATATATAAATATTCTCTAAAGTCAATATTGCTCACCATAATATGTCACTAAATTGTACTGATAAGTTTCTTATACAGCAGTGTAGAAATGAAATCACATCATTAAGAAAGACGCACTACATGAGTGAGCTGATAAAGGGCTGAAAGTGTAGGCAGAGAAAGTGTGTTTTTTGTGACTCAGCAGATGAGAACGTGCATTTAATAATTACAATTACCAGTGCAATTATCCTTTGTGATTAGCTGAAGTCTGGTGGTTCTGAATGGCTTTCCCACAGCCAGAATGGATGCTCTAAAAACCACCTCACAGAATATTTGAAGTGTAAAACTCTGAGCCGTGCATGTGGGAGCTGCTCTACCGTATGTGAGATATTTAAGTGGTTACTGGAATGAAAAAAGCAACAGCTGTCTAACCTGATGTGTATTTTTTTCCAGCAAGCAGGACTTTTAAATCTTAGTTCTTCATCTTGAACATCGTAAATAAATCTGAACACTGTTTAAAATAGTAGTATCTTAGGATAACACTCTGAAGTCATATTAAGTTTGTAAAAGCATCTTGGTCAGAAGAAAAATCTAGTTGTGGACCTCCTCTATGAAATATTACATCAGAATAACACTACAAATGTAAATTAACAAATGTAAGCAGCTTAAGCCTTACAGTCATAGAATCATAGGATGGTGGGGCTGGAAGGAATCTCTAAACGTCATCTAGTCCAAGCCCCCTGCTAAAGCAGGTTCACCTCCATCAGCTTGGATGGTAATGTATCCAGGTGAGTTTTGAAAACTTCCAAAGAATGAGACTCCACACCCTCTCTTGGCAGCCTGTGCCAAGGCTCCCTCATCCTTACAGTAAAGTATTTTTTTTTAGTACATTTAAGTGGAACTTCTTCTGTTCCAGCTTTTGTCCATTACCCTTTGTCCTGTCACTTGAAACAACAGAAAAAAAAGTGCCACCCCATCCTCTTGACAGACACCTTTTAAATACTTGTAGGTGTTAATGAAATCCCTCCCTCAATCTTCCCTTCTACAGACTGAACAGTCTCAGGTCCTGCTGCCTTTCTTCATAAGAAAGATGCTCCAGTCCCCTGATCATCCTGGTGGCCCTGTGCTGGATTCTCTAGAAGTTCCTTGTGTCTCTTGAAAGAGTGTTGAAATTAATGTTATGGTTATGGGAAAGGTAACGTGGCAGCACTCTGCAATGAAATTTAGGCACCAGTGTAGGCTTCACCTTCTTAACAGTTTGGTTTATTTTCCACATCATTGTTACCACTTTGCATTTTCAGAGACTTTTACACTGCTGGGAAATGCTTTTGGGGCACCGTGTGTATTCCCTTTCCTGTTCAATAAGCGCTGGCACGCCGAGTGCACAGCCGCTGGCCGCTCAGATGGACGGCTCTGGTGTGCAACCACTGCAGACTATGACACAGATCAGCGATATGGTTTGTGCCCATCCAAAGGTGAGTTTCCTGTTCCCACGTGGTTCCCCTCAGTGTGGCTTTGTCTAACCAATCCTAGCAGAATATGAATGTCTTTATAATAACACACAGTTTACAGGAATTCATTTTAGTATACGATGTATTGCCACATCCTGCAGCTGTCTCTGCAAGGAATTGACATGTTGCATAAAGATGGGGAGAAAGGTGTGATTGCAGAGTAAAAGAGCATGCAGTTACCACTAGTTTTAGGCGTGTTGCTGAGCAGCTTGATAATTTTGAGCTCCTCTCTGTTTCTCAGACAGGACACGTGCTGTTATTGTCTTCCCTGAAGACACCCATTGTAATGGATGTGGGGACAGAAATGGGTGCTGCAGGAGGATTAATGATGTTTAATCTGCAGGATTCTCATGAGAATATTTTTTGTTCTTAAGCAGAATGTGTCTTTGTATTCATGCTATTAAGCCCTATACATCCTGCCTGGGAAGCAGTCTTTCCACTTCTGATAACTGCGTCCTATCCATGGCATTTCTCTACAACTTCAATCCCTGTCTGAAAAATATCTTCCATTTCTGTGTTTGCTTCACCCTCCATTTCCTTTTATAGCCTTGTTCTTGACAGGGGAGCTTTGCATACAAGGTGTTGAAGACCCTTCCTAACACTTCTCAGCTTTTCCCTACATTCCTCCCCATTGATCTTGCTCAACATTACATCTTTTTTTGATTAAAAGGACTCTTTAATCCAGTTGATTCAAAATGTGCTTTTGTTGCAGTTCAAATCCACAGTCAAATGGATTCTGTTGTCCCTACAAAGATATGTAGGATGCTGAGTCTAAATGACATGTGACATAGGGTCAATTAATAATTTTCAAAGCTTTTAAAGGTCAGTCCCAGATTTCAGTTTCATGCTGGCTTTTTGGAATAATCAAATATCTGAATCCATTTTTTATTTTGCTTTATTGAGCACAGACACAGACCACAAACACAAAGGTAATCAGAGAGGAGGATGGTGCAGCTCAGCACCATTGTGATGCCTGCACACTGAAGCTGGGTGATAGGCACATCCAGAAGCTCTTTCAAGTGGGAGATTTATCTAAGAACAGTTTCAATGCTAAATTGAAGCTGGGAGCTTGCTCTTACCGTTCTCAGAAGGAACTGCTTCCCAGGAAGGATATATTTCATATCTTTTTATAGATTTCACCTAGGATTTCTGCCACAGTACATGTAATATATTTTATATATATACCACATGTAATATATTTTTCTATGTAATCACTTCCCTTGTAGTAATTCCTGGATTATGTATCTTCACAGAACAGGAGGCAATATTTGTCAGTTTACAGGTGTTAACTTCATCCTTCTCCATCCCACTCCTAACATTCCCAGTGCTCTTCAAAGAACAGCATAAGTGACGTTTACTGAGAATGCCACACATAACAAGAACCTGCAACTCATTTTTCTGTGAGGTACTATTACACCCAAATGAATCTTTTACTCCCCAGATGAAGACAGCACCTGGACTACAGATCTGTTAACAAACACTCACTACCAAATAAACTCTGACTCAGCTCTCACGTGGCATCAAGCCAGGAAGAGCTGTCAGCAGCAAAACGCAGAGCTATTGAGTATCACGAACATCCATGAACAAACATACCTTAAAGGTAAGGGAGTAAAGCAAACCCTGACATGTTCAGGATCTGTGCAGCCTGCCATCACAGCTAAGTGCTTCATAGTATGGTTTTAGTTAGTGATTATGGCCCTAAATATGCATAAGTAAACAAAATATTTTAGAATCTGCAAGTTCATATCAAAACCTCTGCCAAGTTTAAACAGAATTCAAAGTATTCCACTATCTTACAAGCGTGACAGTCTGACTTTCTATTGAATAATGTTATCAAAGAGAATTGTTATTTATTTTTTTTTTAATAAACCAGAAAAAATCTGCAATGTAAATTAAGGTTTCATTTTTGGGTCAAAAGAAATTTTGAAACCCCATTGAAAATAAGAGAAAAAAGATATTTTGCATCAAAAGACAGGTCACTTGACAAACTGAAAAGTACAATTGTTCATAGATCTCAAATTATGGGTTTTCCTGCCTGTGTATTGCTAGAGAAATGACACAGAAGAAACTCTTTCTTGTTATTTTTAACCATGAATTTAACTTTTAAGAGATTTATTGTAATTCTTTATACTTACGCTGTACCAATATTTCTACTTAAATCAATCCAATGTTGTATGGAATTTAGCCTATTCTACAGCAACACTTTCATTATGGATACACTCTGTGGTATCTCATCTGTGCTCATTTTGCATTAGGTGATAGAATAAGAAAGGGTTTTTTGTTTGCTTTTCACTGTAATCAAAGCTTTGGTATATTTCAATTCATCGAGTATCTCAGTATCTAAAGATATTTGTAGTTAGATATTTAAGAATTATAAGTCTCCCTGGAGACATTATGAGTGACTGTTGCTTAAAAAAGTGATTTATAAAATCATTTATCTTCTTTTGGTTACTTAGATTTAACAGAAGGTACAGATTCTGCACTGTGGATTGGTCTCAACAGATTGGACTTGAGGAGCGGATGGGAGTGGATTGGAGGCAGCCCTTTTCAGTACCTAAACTGGGCTCCAGGTGGCTGTGACTTTGTTTGATTCTGTAGTTCTAAAGGAAAAAAAATATATATACACTTCAAATACAGCTTTAAATTCTGCTACCAGATATGCCATAAGTATTTTAGCTTTTCTAGCTGTAGCAATGTAAGCCAGGAACTTCTATGGATTGCAAAAATATTTTAGCTCTCAAAGCAATACCATCTTTCCCAAAAATATAGTCTATTTCTTGGCTCTAGCAACAAAAGTATGAGGGGGTTACTTGTTCACATCCACTTAAACGATACTACATTTCATACAGACATTCCCACCACCAGAGATTTACCTGTTCTTGCCAAAGCAGGGAAAGACATGTATTTTTAGTCACTCACTTCAGCCAGGAGTGATTTTCTCCTGTGCTTAGGACTCTATTTGCTTTTCAGAAAAGTTGATTTTTATTTTTATACCTTTCCCAAAGGAAACCCCTCTCCAAAATCTGGAAAATTCTGTGTGGTGTTGAATCCTGAAACAAAAGCTAAATGGAAAAACTTGGAATGTGATGAGAAACTTGGCTACATTTGCAAGAAAAGAAACTTTACCTTGGTTCCCTCAGGTATGTTGATATATGTTGATAATTAAAAATAGAAGCTCCTATCTGATATTCCCATTGACAAAGGTAAGCAAGATGATTTTATTAGAAATAGGAACTATTTCTTGTTTATCTTGCTTTTTAGAATCATGGTACCTTTTCTAGGCTGATTTCCAGTCCCACAACATACAGAATGAAACAAGTGAAAATAAAGCATGGCCAACTTGTCCTATCCATTTGTGTTTTGGTGGTTAGGTCTCCCTTTCTGAATACACACTCTACTGAGATTGACCAGTGAAAACAAGCCAAAAATTCTTTTTCAGACGAGGGAAAATAGTAAAAAATAAGCAAAAAGAAAAAAGATTGAAATATTGCACAGATAAAAGATATTTTAAGTGTATAAATGTTTCGCTGTTGGTGTTTTGTATGTATATATCTAGTTGTCACCTAGACAGCTTTACTTTTACTCTATATTTAATCATTTAAAAATTCAAAAGCATTCTGTGTTAGGTGCAGTTGATTTCTGATCTCTCTCATCTGAGAAATAAGTACTAAAAGTAATGCAGAAGGAAGCTGTTAACATTAATACATGATTGTATTTGTTACAGACATTTCACTATTTAAGAACCTTATAATTTGGATTAAATCATATTTGAACTAAAAAGCTTTCCTTTTCCAAGCTAAAACATGACAGGTTTAGAATAGTGTTTGCATTTACTAGCTTTTGTGTCCATCATATCCTTGTAATGAGAATTTCA
Organism: Urocolius indicus; assembly: GCA_013401255.1. NCBI lineage: Eukaryota > Metazoa > Chordata > Aves > Coliiformes > Coliidae > Urocolius > Urocolius indicus. Next base: position 65,038 of record WBNH01002689.1, on the reverse strand, counting down.
AAGATAATTCTTAGTGTAGAATTGCACAGAGTAAGTGAAAATATTTTCATGTTTCATGTCCCTTGCATGGTGTTGGAACTACGCTAAAACACTGATATTTTTTCCTAGCTGACATTGGACCTGTTAATTGTCCAGATGGATGGGTGCCTTATCTAGATCACTGTTACAAGATCTTCAGGGAGATGAAACAATGGGAAGAAGCTCTGGCCTCTTGTCAGAAGGAAGGGAGTCAGCTGGCCAGCATCCAAAGCCTTGAGGAGCACAGCTTTATTGTGTCTCAGCTTGGGTACAGTGAGTGTTTCCAGAGGTGATTTTTGTGTTTTCATGCAAGAAGCACAAGCTAGCTGAATTGAGAAGCAGCAAGTGTGTTAACATGAATCACTGCAGCTAAAGGCAAGCAAGCAGCCAGAGGTCCAGTGGCTGGTGCACTGTTTTTCATTCCACTTCAAGACGGATGCTGTCTTCTCTGCTTCAACTTTCAGACTTAGTCAACTGTTTTGTTGTGGTTTAACCCCAGCTGTCAACTCTGTCCCAATCAAAACCAGCATACCTTCTTTCCCATATTTGTGAATGCTACTTAAATCTGCCTATCATTTTTACTTGCTTTCTTCTCATTAAGAATGCCTAAAAGCAAAAGATCATACACTGTTTTAGGCCAGAAGGAATCTCAGAGGTCATTTGATCTTGCCCTGGCTTGGAGCAGAGCCAACATCAAAGTTAAATTCAGTTGCTCACAGCCTTTCCCTGCTGAGTTTTGGATGTTGTTGACATATTGTTTTTACTGATTGCTTAAATAATTGGTCTAGGGCTGGATTCCAGGCTTAGAGGTTTTCTCCTCTTCTTTAATTTTGTTGAAGGAAGCTTAAAACATTCAGACTTCAAGTTGTATAAAACCAGTATTTTAAAGCTGATCAATGCAACAGAATCTTAAAAGTAACTACACACACAGTTCTATCATCCCACCATAGTGTATTACCATTAGGCTGGTAATTTACTCTTCTCCCACTGCTATGATGAAGAAAAGCAAGTTTTTTTTAACTCAATGCAGGGTTTTAACCATAGCTTGTTTGGTTTGGTTTTTTTTTTTTTTTTTTATCAGAGTATACTGCCTTTATTCAAATATCTATATGAAAATATTAATTTATAAAATCATTGTGCAACATAGTTTTATGAAAGAGATGATATGTTTTAGAGCTTAATGGTGCTGTGGACAGGATGCAGTGACGTAAGAGGTCTCTTTTTTTAGTTCTATGTATCCATGTTTCAGAGCCAACAGACAAGCTATGGATTGGGCTGAATGACCACAAGGTTCAAATGTATTTTGAATGGAGTGATGGTATGCCAGTGACATACACAAAATGGCACCTGGGAGAGCCATCCACTACAAACAACAGGCCAGAAGATTGTGTACTGATAAAGGGCCAGGTAACACTATTCAATACATATTTTACTTCAATGTTGACATTAACTTATCATTAAAAGGAAAATGTGCCTCTTTCAGCAATTGACTAGGGCCAGAAAAAAAAGTATGAAAGAAAGGATGAGATTAAATATGATCTTTCATTAAAAAAGGAAAACATTAAATGACAGCTTTACTGCATTACTGATGAAATCCTCTCTGGTGACTTTCAGATGGGCTTAATGAAGTTATTAGGGCTATAAAACGTGTCTCTGCATGTTAGTTTGCTTATATTCTCCTGATACTTTCCCTCTGGTGGTAAAGGTGACATGTGAGGATCCCTGCTCCCTCCTTTCTGTCTACTTATTTTCCAGTCCCTTCATGGCACAACTGCCTGTGCAAGACCTTGCAGAACAGGTCTGGGACCAACTCCTTGCTCCCTCATCCCTTCTTATCACTGTCATCCATAGCTGTACTAATACAGCCCAGTCTACTAGTTCACTGAATGTGAGCAGATTTATTGTTATTAACTAGAGGAATTCAATAAGGGGGAAAAAAATCCCTTTGAAAACGAAAGGAGAAAGAAATAATATCTGTCAACATAAGGAAAAAAAGTAGTCATTTTCTTTATTCATCTGAATCTCACCATTGTTTCATTCTTTTCCCTGCCACAGGATGGCTATTGGGCAGACTATGTCTGTGAGAATAAAGCTGGCTACATTTGTAAAAGAAAACCTATGATCCAAATAGTCAGAGCAAAGGAAATTACTGGTGCAGGTTGCAAAAAAGTAAGTATATAAGAATGGAACATCAGCCTCCTAGATCAAGTAAGTACCTTGTCTAAAATGATCTAGAGTTGTTTTAATTAATTGTATTCTTTATAGAGAGATGATAGTTTTGTTTAAGATGAAGTTTCTCTCACAGTTACTTTAAACTTTACAAAGCGACTTAGAGAAATGACTTAGAAGGAATCTGTAATTTCATTGCAAAAAGTTTCTCATTCTTAATATTCATGATTACTGTGTTTCAGTCATTATGAAGTGGTATAGCTCACTTAATACATGATAATCACAGTTATGTAGAAGTTATATGAAAATCCTAAAATCATGTTCCAGGGATGGAGAAGATATGGGACCTACTGCTATTTTATTGGACATGCTCCAGCAACGTTTTCAGAAGCTAACATCACTTGTGGTGGAGAAAAAGGTTACCTAGCCACAGTTGAAAGTAGGTATGATAATGAATTTTTCTTGACTATTAAATAGCTAAAGGTTGCATGTTCTAAAAATGGCTGGAAATACAATTCTAACACAACATCAAAATCCTACAGTAAGGTCTTCTCCCCTACTTTGAAGCCAGGAGAAGGAGAAAAGAATCATAAGATTAGAGAAGTAGGACTTGGATAAATGACTTTATTTTCTCTTACCTCTTTATGATCTCTTTTACAGGTATGAACAAGCCTATCTGATTAACCTTATTGGGCTGAGACCTGAGAAATATTTCTGGCTTGGTCTCTCTGACATGGAGGACCAAGGCACTTTCAGATGGGCCAATGGCGAAGCTGTCTCCTTCACACACTGGGATGCAGCAATGCCTGGTAAGTGCCATACCAGTAGGTGGTAGGCACTCTCTGAGGTCACGGTCTCTCTTTGGGTTTGGATTGGCAATGTCCTCTGAGTTTTGTGCTTTAAGCTTTCAGAGTATTTTTTCAAGAACTGTCAATTCTGAAACCTCATCTTTTAATTTCAAAGGGAGCAATTTAAACTGTAGTTTTACATTAGGATATCTGATATATTTACCCAGAAGCTTAACCTTTTGGCTCATCTTCATAAAGAGATGAACAGGAATTACAGCCAGTTCCTGAGATTACTCAACACTCATCCCTCTAATGGTAAAATTAGACTGGGAAGAGAGTCTGAAATAGAGCAACTGTAATAAGGATTTTCAGTTAGAATTACAAAATCACAGTGTCAAAAATGATCATACTTTTTTTTTTTTTAACTTTTAATGCAAAGAAAACTGCATTCACAGGATCATCCTGTGCACAGAAAAGGTTTCAAAATGCCATGAAGTAACACATTCCTGACAAACATATACTATCATTTAACTGAAAACTTTCACAAAAACCTTCTGTGAGGTTATTAAAGGTAAAACAAAAATAATAGAAGTCTATGAAAGACAGAGTTATAAAACTTCTGTAAATACCACAAAAAGAAAGCTTGCCAGACGGTCTATGGTGCCAGCAGATGATCAGATTGTAAAGGGAGCACTCCGAGATCAGTCTGGAACAGTGAAGAAAAATCACTTCGCTTGCATCTGTGCTCACTGAGGAAGAAAAGGGGCTTTCTGTGCTGGAAAGTTTCTGTGTGATGGTGTGATCAGACAGTCTGTTTCAAGATGAAATTCCAGGAGAATAGATCATGGAACAAATGGATGACCTGAAGACTAGCAGGTCAGCTCAAAGCATAGCTGCAAAAGCATCCTATTAAGTGTACTTAATGGTCTCCTTTTAATGTATAACTAGCTGCTAAAAATGATTTGATAGTTAAGGGGCAAGAAAAAAAGAAAAGCAAATTTGGTGCCAACATTTAAAATAGTTCCAAGGAAATATGGGGAAATACAGATCAATGACTCATTGATAAATTACCTGAATCTGTAGTAAAGGATGGCACAAAGAAGATATAGTGGGAAAGATAAATAAAGTTACTTGGGTAAAGGGAGGTGATGCTCACAGATCTCTTGGAGCTCCCCAAAGGAGCCAAAAGCATACAAATTAGGGAAATCCATTTAGTATGATTTGTCTTTCAGCTGGTCTGATCTGACAGAAAAAAAACACCTATGTGAATAAAACTTTGATTAAAAAGCAGAGAGGACTGTTTCTTACAGGAGCTATTTTTAAACAGGGAAGACTGCTCGCCATCAGCTCCACAACAATCTGTGCCAAGCCCATGCTGTTCAACTTACTTACAGCAATTTGAAAAAAGGTGAAAGAGTGAGGTGACAGGATTTGTTGGTGATACTAAATTGTTTCTGATAGTAAAGATGTGCCTGAGAGAATCTCAGAATGACCTCAAAGTGACAGAGCATGATCTGTAAAATGGCAGGAGAACTTTGACACAAGTAAAGTGATGCTCATAGGATCAAATATATATACTGAGTTAACATAAAATGATGGACATAGAGCTGAACATTTCATTTTAGGAGTCAGTTCTTGGCACCTTAGTAGATAGGTCTATCAAAATACTGGATCTGTTCTCAACAGGAATCAAAAAGTAAATATTAATAATACTTAGGAAACTTAGAAATAACACAAATAAGCCATTGTATAAACCCACTTTGTGCATTTAACATACATGTGATGTATGTACCTCTAGTTCCCTCTGAGAGAATATACTAAAATCACAACAAATGTACATGGGTAAGTTTCATCACGTCCCTGTCAACATTTTTGTACCTGCCCAACGTATGCACTGAGAATTTTGCTTCCATCTGTATGAAAATCACTAGTGACTGACGTTATGCTACATGATACAAGCTATATGTAAATAGGAATGAGATTCTTATTTGAAAACACAGGCTTTCACTGTGACAAAAAAAAAAAATCCCACAACCAAAAAAGAAACCACAGCCCATCTTACTTTCTACCCATAGAATTAATTATGCAGCACACTACAAACTTTAAAAAAGCAAGATCCCAAACTTATCATGACCTCCTTAAACAGAAAATACTACTCTTTGCCTGTATGAGAAACACCTACAGTATACCTCTGCTATTCAAGTGTTATCGTATGACAAAAAGCCAGTGGCCACTGCTCAAAGGTTTTCAGAATTATACCTTGAATAATTTAGAAGAATCAAACTGTATAAAATATCTAATGTGGAGTGGGTTGGTTTTTTTTGTTTGTTTCTCAAAAAGGAAGTAATCCAGGATGTGTAGCCATGAAAACTGGTCCTGCGGCTGGATTATGGGATGTTCTTGACTGCGAGACAAAGCAAAAGTATATCTGTAAGCAATGGGCAAAGAATGCAACAGCTCCTCCCATTCCAACTACTGCTCTGGTCCCCACATGCCCTGAGGGCTGGGTGTCAAACCATGATAGTAGTTTCTGTTTTAAAGTAAGTGCCTAGATAGTAGAAGAAAAAAGGTTTTGAACTGCTGTGTTTAGAAGGAGGGGAGTGGGGGAAGTGACAGCTATATTTTGCAGTATCTGAAACTGGAATATAGCAAAAACAATCCAAATATCACAAGGAATTATCCATAAAAAGGGAGCAAATAAAGAAGAAAGATAAGGTTGAAGCGACAGACGCAAGGGGAAAGAGAATGATAGAGGAAAGAAAATGTAAAGTTTGTTCCCCTGGGGTAGAATAAATTAGAGCAGAAAATGGAAGAGAAGGAACATACATTTGAAGCCCCCAGAAAAACATTAACAAAACAAAGCGAACCCAAGCAAGAAACAACTTAATATTTGCAAAATTATTGAGAGCAATGTCAAACAGTCTATTAAACAACAGAAGCAGAGAAGCTGGGCTGTTAGCATGGCTTTTTAAATCAGTTCTCACTAGGTTGTGCAAATATCACATATTTGTCTGAGATGTGTGAGAGTTCAGGGAACAAAGCTGAGAAACTATGAAGCGTACCCAAAAGCAACTGGACTTTGGTAAGATAAGCACATTATGCCCCAAAATTAAGGCAGAAGAAGTCACACAAAAGGTTAATTAAACCAGTGTTCACAAAGGACATTTATTAGAGAGTTTCTGATGCAAAGCAGCAGATAGCTTGTGTTTGAAATGCACTCAGTGGCTGAGCAGGCATACAAAAGGACTTTAAACAAAAAATGAGGGTAATGGGCAAACATTAATTTGAGATAATGCAGAACAGAAATGTGCTAAGTAAGTATGAGATGCTAATAGTTATCATTTTACTGAATTAATGAGCCTCTATTTTTTTATTATTTGTTAAATCCTTTAAAATTCACCTGTGATGTTATTTACTTGGGCTGCTTTATCTCCAAATCACCATTTTCAGCTTTGATCAAACTTGTGCTTATTCTGTTAAGCTACTAAAATATTAGACATCATATTGAAAATGTAAAGTGAGAGTTGTAAAACACCATAAGGTAATTATTCTGCCTGTATCTTCAGACTCTTCCTTAGGCCATCTTGCCCCTTTACCATAACCACTCTCCTTTCCCTTAACCTGGAAGGTGGCCTGGGCCTTTCTCCAGGTAAAACAAGTTAAGGGGAGTCTCATTCCCTTCTAGCAATTCTTTCTCTTTGTTATTCACCACTGCACTACCTAGCTAGACAACTCTAGTGCAAAAGTGTTATGGATAGAGTAATTAATGCTATTTTTCTTGATTTCTTTTACTGGGCTTGTACGAAGCCTCAATTATGGGTAAGCAAGACTATGATTATTTTACTACAATATCCATAACATGTTTAAAAGTAATTCCTCCATAGGTTTTTTGTGTATCAGACAGTAAAAAGAAATCATGGTTTGAAGCTCGAGATTTTTGTAGACAAATAGGAGGGGATTTGGTCACTATTAAGAGTAAAGAAGAGACGGGATTACTATCAAAAGCAATGAGGTGAGTATCTTCTGTATAGTTATGATGCTTTGCAGTTCTGTCTGTCATGAATGTTTTTACTGTTTCATGAAAAAAGTTGTTTATATCCAGGAAATTCAAAATCCAAGTACTGTTGTCACTAGATATAATTTAGAAATACATGAAATTGTGACATGTGGTATTTGTAACAAGGGAGAAAACATGAACAATGTGTTTACTTTTGACTCACCTTGAAGTAGTCGATGCTGAGACCATTTGCTGAATGGTGAAAACCTTTCTTAGAAAACAGAACATGGAGGAAATACAAGATCAATACTACTAATAAATCTGACAAATAAGTCATTACCCTTGAGCCACAGAATCATAGAATGGCAGGGTTGGAAGAGACCTTTAGAGATCATCTAGTCCAGCCCCCCTGCAGAAGCAGGTTCACCTAGATCTGGTCACATGGGCACATGTCCAGGTATTGAAGACTTCCAAGGAAGGAGACTCCACAACCCGTCTGGGCAGTATTACATATGAAGAACATATACATATGTATTTTTTCACTAAAGGTCATAGGGTAACTATTACAAGTTCACTGCAATTTACAGTGTGCTCTAGAATGTTTAAAGATGTGTTTCTGGATGTTTTTGTTGTTGATGTTTACACACCGCTCTGATTTGTGATTTTTGTTAGAATGTCTCAATGTTTCTTCAAAAAACTTTGGCTTGGTATATTTTCCCTGAATCCAGAGGAAGGATTTGCCTGGAGTGATGGCTCTCCAGTGAGTATATGATTTTTTTTTTAATGAAATTTGTTAGCTTAAGATGTTTTGGACTTTGCACACATTTTTTACTGTTATCCTCATCAGCTTTTGGGAAGTGTAATTTTAAACCAGATCACAGCTGATGAAGTTAAAACTGCATTGTCCACATGTAATTGGTATGAGTGGAATAAGGATGAAGTTCCTAGCTGGGTGAACTTCATTACAGTCCATTAAATTGTTTCTGTTCTGGCTGTGTCTTGAGCTTGAGGCTCAAACAAGAGGAAAAGCCCTTCTGGCAAGACAACCTCATTTCCTGATCACTGACATCATCGCTTCACTTACTGAATGTAAAAATTCATATACCTATTGCTCTCCCTATATTTTCACTTCTTCTTAGAGACAGAATCTTTCAGAGAATCATAGAATAGTAGGGGTTGGAAGGGACCTTTAGAGATCATCTAGTTCAATCCCCCTGTGGAAGCAGGTTCACCTAGAAAATCAGTTTGTTTCTGTTTGCTCATGGTGAGTACGACAACTGAAGCAGATAAAAAGAGTAATAAAGATTTCTTCTGTAGGTTAAGTACACAAAGTGGCATGATACTGAAAGCAATTCAGGACAACAGAAGTTCTGTGGTGCAGTCAATGGGAATTCTTATGAGAATTCATGGTTTCTTTCAGTCTGTGAAGTACATCGCGACTGGGTTTGTCAAATAAAGAAAGGTAGGTTTATTCTTCTCTCAAATCCAGAGGCTTAAATAACTTTATAAGTAAGTGCTTTCTGACATAAGTTCCTGGAGAAAGACACAAAATTTTGAAGAGCATGTTTTTTGTTTTTCCAAATGGAAGTCAAAAGCATTGGGTGACATAATAGAAGCCAGGACTTTTCAATGAGTGAATAATTTATCTCTTCATGTAAATTAGAATGGGTAAATATTCCATGTCTTTGCAAGGATTTCATAGATTGAAAACTTTTTGAAGATTAAGAAGCTTTTGCTCATAGTTTTGTAATATAGAAAGTAAGGAGTTATGAATTTCTTACAATACTGTTTGTTATACTAACATGGTTAAAGCTAAAAACCAACTACAATGTTTGTACCACAAAGATTATTAGTGCTTCAACTTCTTTAACATTAGCCAGGATTCAGCTGGTTTCAGAAAAACAATGGTTCAAAGCAGTGGCATTTCTTTCTCCACCAGAACCAGAACTAACTCACAGTGTATATATAGTCACATTTCTTTTTGTGTACAAATAATTGAGATTCAGAGAAGTTTTTCATAAAACTAAAGTCAATCTAGTAGAAATTTTTTTCTTCTTGGTAAGGAGGCCCCTCTGGAGCATTATGGAATGTCTGCTCTTTACTGATCAGTAAAGGGGGTGTAGACTCAAAGTTTAAAGTCTTTCAGAGAAATCTACAGTGACTTACAGAAGGAAGAACAATTCTACCATACTTTGCTCTGCACAGGGATGTGATCCAGCCAAAGCTATGACTTTGATAATGTAAAGCACAACTTATAGTATAAAATTATAAACAGGTGACCATGCATATTGCACACAGTGTAGCTGAAATATGTGATTAAACCTGTTTGCTACTCAATGCTCACTCTGCTCCTTGCAGTCAGACACATGCTACATCATAAAATATGCTACACAGATGCATTGTGACCTCTGTTCTCTTGTTTTGCAGGAGTGCCATTAAAACCAGAACCAACTGACACCTATGGTAGGTCTTCCCATAAAATTATTCATCTTATTTATGATTTTTAATCAAAATCATTATCCTAAAATGATCTTTTGTGTTCTACAGAAATGGGATTTTAGGCTACCTTCTTGTCTTCCAGAATATAAAACCACTGCAGATGGATGGGTCATATATGAAGATATACTATACTACATCAGCAAGGAACAAGTCCCAATGGAAAAAGCCCAGGAGTTTTGCAGGATGAGTTCTTCAGACCTGGTTGTTGTTAATAGCAATAGCAAGAGAAGGTTCCTACACAGAGCACTAAAAGAAAATGTAAGACTCAGACTAAAGCAGAAATGCTTTCGACAACTTGCTTGCAAAACTTGAATTGTCTCAGAAAGTGTGTCATCAGCCTATTCACTGAAAAAAACCTGCCTGAGCCTCTTTTGTTCCCATGGGATTTGTTCTCTCCTGGTTTGTGCCAGCTGTGCTGAGGCAGGGAGGCAGGTGGGAAGGTATCAGCTGTCCTTACTTGGGAAGTAGCCGGTGTGAGATGGAGCCTTGAGGACAACATTAAATAGTACTGTAGTCCTAGAGGGAGAATGAAAGGTGTGTCAGTTTCTGACTCAAGCTCTACTTTTCTCCTACCCCGTTCTAAAGGGCCCACAGCACTGCTGGACTCAGCTCTGATGCTCAAGTGCAAATGGCTTCTGCACCTGAGCGTATTACATCACTCTGCTGGACTATAAGCATGTGCTTTTCTGCTGTCAGCTCCAGTGACTGTTCTGTAAACCTAATCAATGACACATTCATTTCTACTTTTTTTACTTCAAAGATTTTTGTTGAGTTTTTGCTACTCTTTAAAATTTAAAGAATATCTTTCTGTTTTAGGAGAATTCTTGGACATGGTCAAAATACTTCATTGGTCTAAAAGTGAGTCTTGATAAAAAGTTTAGGTAAGTTAAGATGATAATTGCAACTTTGAACATGTAGAAACAAATACAGTATTTTATGTATGTGTTGGTTTCGAGGATTGGAAGCAGTTTCACACAATCAGTGCTCCTTTGCTATTCCAAATTTTATACCTATAAACATTCACATGCTTAAATATGGTCCATATCATAGAGACTAAATTTCTTTCTTGCTTTTTTAAATCTATATATCATCACTTTAGAGAGATCCTCCATGATCAGGAAGATGTGGAAAATGAGTACAAAAGCTTATTCTGATGGAATTTTATGTAGTCTCTCAAACTCCTATTCCAGGAGAAAAGCCAGTAGAAGTTTAAAGTACAGTAAAATTGTTGGAAAAGGCCAACACACAAATAAACTCAAAATTAAACAAAAAATTGCATAGTTTGCTTCAAATTGAAATAATAAGGCAAGGAGAGAAAAATCTATAACAGACCTTCCAGTTTTAGCCAGTTCCCATTAATTCTTGTGGATCTTTTTAATTTTTTAATTAAAATTTTTAATTTTAATTGCATGATGTTAGTTAGGATTCCCATCTCACAATTGAACTCATTGAACACATTTGTATCTCTCTTCTTTAAGCTGGGTAGATGGGACTCCAGTAACCTACGTGGCCTGGGCTCCTAATGAACCCAATTTTGCAAATAATGAGGAAAATTGTGTGGAAATGTCCTCAGAGCACGGTAAGTAACAGAGTTAACTGATTAGATTTTACTTCTCTCTGCTTGGATTATAATTTCTGCTGTTAGTGTGACAGCTATCTTCTATGATTGTTTTCTGCAATTCCTCTTTAGTGACAAGTCAATAAGTTGCAGTAACTGGTGTAATCACTAGTCATGGAATAGTCTTTGTCCTCAGAATAAGGAGATTTCACTACCATCTCTAATTTAATGCAAATGTCTCTGTCTGGATGTATAAGATCGATATTGCTTTTTATAATGCTTTTCACTGCTTCCATAAGTAGAAAGTTAAGCGAGGTCTGACTTTGGTACTAGGAGCTTAAGAAAACGTTTATGACAGCTACAAGGAATAGGAGAGTTGAAAGTACGAGCCAATGAGGAGAGCAGAGAAAAATAAATCTTATGACCTAAGACTGTCTCACATGCTTAAGTACCCTTAAATAAAAATATCTTGCAAACCCTAGAGCTAATTCGTGCTCTTGGTTGTATTTCCCTAATTTAGCTGGGGCTGATGGAAATTCAGTAATATATGCATAAGATAATCAGCACCTCAATTTATGTTTTATGAAGACGTCACTCAGCAACTCCACATGAAATTTTGCCTTTTCTAAACATAGGCATCTGGTCTGAGCTGCATCCCTCCTTCTTTCACTGTTGATGCAGGAGGGAGCAGCTATCCCACCAGTCCTTGCCATATCTACCAGCTCTGCATAGGTGGCTCAACATTCTCGAGCTTGTCTCGGATGGTGCCAGAAGTTTACATGTGGGCAAACTGAATTGGACCATTGACAACAAAATGTAGCTAATGCGAGTTAGACCTCTGAAGTCTCATTACAGTCAAATGGAGATCTCATCTGCATAGCCAGTGCTGCCGAAAGAACAATCGAGTTTGCTCTAGCACAGTGTTCAGTTGCCTACATGTAGGTGGCTCAAGTCTAATTAGCCCACCTGACTGAAAGTTTCTTGCAGAATCAGTGCCACATCTGTCAGCTTCCTGCAGGTACCTTAGGTATCTGCTCAGACAGCACTAAGCAGCTCTGTTTAGACAAATGAATCTTGACCTAGGTCTCTATAAACTATAATAGTAGCTTAGAAACTTGACAACTGAAATGAGATATTTTAATTTGCAAACTGATAGCCAGAGCATTTCTTCTGACTCTACTCTTTCTTCACAGTTCTTTATATTTGCTTCAGTTGCCAGATGATAGTTCAATAACCAGCAGCACTGGGCAGCTAAAGTTCATAAACACATTCTGTTTGTCCAAAACAGTTGAGTGCATAAATGTAGTGCATGGCTTTTTTACTGGGTTTTACAGACTGAACACTAGAGATTAGCCTCTTTCCTAACTCAAAATAAATACTAAATTGTTGTAACAAATGTTATAACTTCTTGACTTGCTTTTCCAATCTAATTGGTTTTAGGCTTGTGGAATGATGTAAACTGTGGCTCCTTCAATAGATTCGTATGTGAAAAGCGTAACAGTTCAATTAATTCAACGTTTGCTTCTCCATTACCTCCTGGAGGATGTTTGGAAAGTTGGTTGTACTTTAACAACAAGGTATGTCAAGTATCTTCAGAAAAATTCTGTAAAGCAGTGCAACTGAATTACTCTCACCATCCACATCTCTCCACCCCAGATATATGGTTTTTATTATTATGAAATTTTGAAGGCAATTATCTAGACAGAAAATGCTAGCTGGATGGCCAGGAGATGACTGTAGACATTTAACTTTGCAGAGAAATACAGTGAAAGTAGATACACACTGAATAAATCTTAGAGAACAAAATTCACCCAGGCTTAAAATACTTTGTTCTGTTGAAGAAAACCCCTTCTCCTCCTTCTCCTCTCCTGTTTTAACATATTTATGATAGAAACTGAAATTTGTAACAGTCAGTATTAAACAAAAAGCCCTTCAGGTAGAATAATTTAAAGACAATGCATCTGAGCAATTCCTTTGGCTTGTACAGAGTTTCCAAAGCTTTGAGTTCAGAAAGATGATGCCAAACTATAATTGTTTTGACTATAAATTTGCATGCAGATATTATCTGGAAGTCCTTAGACTATAACAGAAGAATTTGTACCCATTTGAGTTGAATTGCCTTTTGCCAAAGGCTATTTTGTCTGATTTATATATACTGTGCTACTGTTACAACCTCAGAATGTTAGGTCAATGTGTTAAAGAATATTTCATACACTTTTGAGGGACGCACAGTCAAAACCACAGTCATTGGAGGCAGAACAAGGCACAGTAGAGTACAACTGTGTAACCCAAAGCCATGTTTTCTTGGTTTTAAATAATCCTTCTGTTATTGGAGGAAGCAGGCAGATGGAAATGTGAAAAGGGATGATGTAGTTGACATTATTACAATCAATTCAGATGATACTAGACTCCGGGACTACGCTTTGTGTAATGAGAAGGGCTAAGTATCTATGTGGGTAGACATATATACTTTCCACTCATGCCCCAGTTCTAGCCCTGATATATTTTCCTGGAGAAATGTACATCTTTGCAGGTAGTTGATATCAGTCATATACAACAGTTACCATCTTTGCTAGTTTGAATAAATGCTTGCCTTTTCCCCCAGTGTTTCAAAATATTTGCTTCCAATACAACAAGAAAGCTCCCATGGCATGCTGCACGAGATGCTTGTGTTGATTTGGGAGGAAACCTGGCTACCATACCAAATGAACAAGTGCAAGGTACATACATTGGGTCTATTGAAAGGAAAAAATATTAATCTCTTACTAAAGAAACTGCTGTACTCTCCAAAACAGATTATGGGATTATCTGCTGAAATTTGCTTGATAGTCAGGTCAGTTTATGCTTTGTTTTAACTCTAAAGTGTGAAACGATAGATATATATTCCATATGAGAAAGTGTGTGTTCCTAGTTATTTCAGTTGGTCAGTTTTTATGAAACTTAACATCTGTTTTGAGTGTGGTTGCATAGATCACTCTAACAAAGAAATCCTTGTTTCCCTCCAGCTTTCCTTTTCTATCATTTAAAGGGTGCCATGACCAACGTGTGGATTGGCATGAATGATATCAACAGAGAGTCCATGTTTCTTTGGACAGATGGAAGCGCTGTTTCCTACACCAACTGGATTAATGGTGCACCAGAAAAGAAGCAAAGTTACTTTGACTATTATGAATTTGAAGAATTGACAGACATCACCATGGAGGTACAGGAAATTTAAGTAACCTGTGTATCTTAGGCAGCTTAGATGATTTTCCTAAAAGGGAAGTTAGAGCAGCAATAGCAAGATGTTGAAACAGGTCATTTTATAAGCAGAATGAGCTTTAGCGAATCACTCAGCAACAAGTCCAAATACACTGAGAATGTATGGCAGAGGTTCTGAAGAGGAAGGACCTTGTGCTTTCCATCTGACCTATTGCAAAATACCAGTTCTGTAAAACAGTCCTGGAAAGGCACATATGTTACATCAAGCATACTCCTGCAAACTGCATTAACATAAATATTAAAGTTGTAATACCAAACATCATAAAGTTAATGATAAACAAGAAATAAGGTTATAGGTTCAATATTGTCTATGTATATGTCTCATTCCTGGTTAATTTATATTTCACTAGCTTCTGATGACACAAAGTAATATCTTCATTAAAGCACTGTTTACCTGCTGAAATTCAGTCTCTTTTCCAAAGAAGGTAAACATGTACTTTCTGGCAAAATGATAGGCACAGGAGATTTTGAATATCTACCATCAATCAACAGGCTTACAACCAAAACTTCTTTAAATCAGCATAGGGGAATGAATTGCTGAAAGATGGTCGATACTGAAAGTCTTGAAATCAGGGGAGCTGTGAAGGAAATTTTGAGACAATAAAACATAAATAAAGGAGAGATTTGGTTGTTTACGAAGCTATCTGATAGTGATAACTTGATAACTACAAGCAACTGATAAAAAGTACCTGCTTTCTGCAAGATACTCTGCTTTAGTTAAGTTTAATTAATACTAGTGTTTTTAATATTTGTTCTCACACTGTTCTTCTCATTGATGGACATGTTTTGAAGCAGTTTTATGCAATTGTAAATGAGAATCGGAAAGACATATTATAGGTACCCTAGTAATTTCTGTAGTCATTTAAGGTTTCTTAATAAAACTGATAAGATTACTTTTTCTTTCAGACCTTGATGGGCACCAGTGGAAGCCTGGTTCAAATTTAAGGGATCACTAATGAATACCAGGCCATACTTCTTTGCAGAAACCTAGATAATTTGAACTAACTACATAGATGCTCAATGAGCTCCTCTCCCTCTCCTCCTCTCTGCCATCAGGCTTGCACTAGGAGTATAGGAGCTTCAGTTTACCACTTCCCGATTGCCTTTTTGTAATGCCTGTATCTTCCACTATCTTTCAGACAGATTGTGTCTTCATCATCAAGTCAGAAGGCAAATGGAGAGATGATAGCTGTGAAAATGAGAGAGGCTATATATGCCAGATGGATTCAAGTGAGTTCTGTTTAATCTAGTCTCCTAAATAGAAAAAGTATGTCAGTTAGATAGCAAATACATAAGCCAATGTGGCCTCTTTCACCGTTGAATTTCATTCTGTGTCTCTCAGTGTTTCCATGCTACCCCAGTCTTAAGGATGCACTATTTTTAAGGTATCACACAATCTTAAGGGTTGGAATGAACCTCAAAAGATCAAATAGTCCAACCTCCCTGCCAGAGCAGGACCACCTAGAGTAGGTCACACAGGAACTTGTCCAGGTCGGTTTGGAATGTCTCAAGAGAAGGAGAGTTAACAACCCATCTGGGCAGCCCCTTCCAGTGCTCCTTCACCTTCAAAATGAAGAAATTATTCAATATATTTCTTTGGAACCTCTCATGTTCAAGCTTATATCCATTGTCTCTTGTCCTATCCTTGGCCATCACTGAGAACAGCCTGGCTTCATCCTCTTGACACCCATCCTTTACATATTTGTAAACATTAATGAGGTCACCCCTCAATCTCCTCTTCTCTAAGCTCCCAGCTCCTTCAATCTTTCTTCATAAGGGAGATGCTCCACTCCCTTCATCATCTTTGTGGCCCTGTGCTGAACTCTTTCCAGCAGCTCCCTGTCCTTCTTGAGCTGAGAGGCCCAGAACTGGACACTATTCCATATGTGGTGTCATAAGGGCAGAATAAGAGGGGAGGAGCAGAACCTCCCTTGACCTGCTGGCCACCCTCGATGCATTCCAGGATGCTATTGGCCTTCTTGGCCATGAGGGCACATTGCTGGCTCATGGTTATCCTGCTGCCCACCAGCACCCCCAGGTCCCTTTCCCCTGGCCTACTCTCTAAGAGTTCATTCCCCAATCTGTACTGGTACATGGGATTATTCTTTCCCAGATGCAAGACTCTACATTTGCCCTTGTTGAATTTCATTAGATTTCTCTCTATCCAACCCTCCAGCCTGTGCAGCTCTTGTTGAATGGCAGCACAGACTCTGATGTTTCATCCACTCCCCCTCGTTTAGTATTATCAGCAAATTCGATTTTCTTAGGCTTTTTTTTTCTTCCACAGGAATTACTAGAAAGGAACCACTATCTTAATTTGGGTTTCGTATCTAAATCATGAGTGATGCTATAGAATAATAAATGGCTATCTCTTCAGTGAAATGCAAGACTTTCAGTTATGCCCTTGAAGTCCAGTTTAAAACCATGCTCTTGTCTGTCTCTGAGGAGAACATTTAATCCTCTCTTAACACTTTTACTGAATGCCTTATGAGGGCTATGAAAATGTACAGCCTTTTGGCTCTGTCTTTACTGCAGAAGAATATTGATTTGGTTTTTTTTAACACCAAAATGAGTAATGAATGTTGACTGCCCTGCTGTAATTATGCAAATCCCTGCTGTTCAGATATACATAATGGGAGTAGAGAAGGAAAAACATAGATACTAAAAGAATTTTTCCTCACCTTTATTAAAGCATTTCTCTCAATTCAATAGTTTCCTGCAGCCTGTTCACTCAGCATTGCTAACTTGTCTGTAAGAACCTCCTCTCACAGAATGGCAAACATATAGTTTTGGGGAGACATTTTTAGTTTGCTTAATCCCATTTACAGCATTTCTGAACACATTTACAGTCTTAAGGATAGAAATATACACTGTCGGGCTCAAATGTGCAGGCAGCCCTTACAGACAGATTAAAGAGTCAACAGCAAGTGGTGATGAATTAACAAATATCAAAGTCTCAGGCTGTGGCAACAGGGAATTATGGTACAGTAGCCTTAAGTGTTTAGCCCTAAGTTCTCTCCATCAGTGAAATGCAAAAGCTGTATCCTCATATATCCATATTTAGTGAGAATATTTTCAAGCACAAGAACTCACATATCCATTTTATGAGCCTGAGTCTGCACTATGCATGCCTCTAGCAAGAATACTCTCTACTTCAGGGCATCCAAGATTTTGACTTATTGTTAATACTGGACCTTTCAACCTGTTTGGTGGGGATTTTTTAATAACTTTCATTCTAAAGATAAGTTGTATGTTTTAAATTCATGCATTCAGTTTTTCCTCCATAGTTACCACACAGTCTCAAGTACCAACAACAAATCCAGCCTCGGGCTTTGTCCGTTATGGAGACGGTAGCTATTCAATCATCTCATCTGAAATGCAATGGGAAGAGGCCAGAAAAAATTGTCAAGATAAGCAAGCAGACCTTGCCAGCATTTCAGACAGCTACATCCACTCATTTCTGTGGATCCAGATGCTGAAATATGGAAAACCCCTATGGATTGGTCTTAACAGCAATATGGTAAGTGTTGGACAGATGAGGGGTGAAGGTGTTTGATGAGCTGTCCTGCTCTTTATACATCTACTGGATGTCAGATTTACAATGGTGCTGAAACAGCTGCACTCTTGAGTGGCTTTACTGTGTGTATATATAGATTCCCAGTGGTTACTCAAAGACTTTCATGTATCAAATGAAGAGTCAGAGAAAAGATTAAGCAGGAAGGAATAGATGAAAGTAGAAAGCTCTAGAAAGGGTAAAAGAAATTAAGGCACAGGCTGAGAGTCACAAGCCAGGATGTGCAGCTATCATGAAGCGACAACTAGCTGTTCTGAAAGTCTAACTCCCTGCTTTATACAGGGCTACTTAGAACAATCATTATATTCATAAAAGTGATTTTTAATAGTAGAGAGATATTTTATTATTATTTTAACTGTTTCATGTCAAGTTATCTTTACCCACCAAGTAGCTCCCAGTTTTAATTTAAATAAAACCAAGCAGAGGGGATGAATTCTCTGTAATTGCTTCTTTTGATGTGGGATTTACTAAATGACCTAAGATGGACTCATCTGAGTCTCTTGTCACGATGTAAAAGTCAGAAAAAAACCCTCTCAAAAGCAATACACTCTTGAACATTCTTCTTTTGCAGTTCTTGTGTAACTCAGAGCATCCAGTGACATTGCTTAGAAGAGTAAATGGTGTTTAAAAATCCAGAGCAACACCGGGGTTTTGTTTGTTTGTTTGATTGATTGTTTGTTGTTTAAAACTCAGGTAGACATAGGACACTGTATTTATTTGTCAGACCTTTTGATGTAAAAAGCTCCATTACCAGAACTTCTTGGTTTTCAGACTGGCAGCTATTACAAATGGACTGACAACTGGAAAACCAGGTACACAAAATGGGCTGCAGGGGAACCAAAGGAAAAGAATTCTTGTGTCTACCTAGATCTTGATGGTACTTGGAAAACAGCATCCTGTAATGAAAGCTACTATTCAGTTTGTAAGATATCTGATGGTAAGAAAATGAATGTAACAATTTTGAAGACACATTTCTAATTCCATTAATCTCCTTAACCCTAGAGACTGGCTTGGACTGAAAGCCTCAGAGGAGTTTGCTTCAAGACACTGTCTATCTCTCTACAGAGACATGTTTGCTTGTAGATATTGTAGAATTGTGACATTTTCCTTTGAAGCTTTAAGGCTACTTAATGTAGTCTGCTCCTAATGTGAGGTTTAAGACAGATATTGCCTCTTGAAGGTGGCTTCCAAGTTAAACTTCCCAGCTGTTCTTTTGGTCTGCATCTGCAGTGCAAGAACTGCAGACTGGTAGAAATTAGTTGGAGCTGCACATGTGATCAGAACCAGAGACATGTCAGAGGCATGCTCTACTGATGGCTCCTTTGTGTAAGTGGCAACACACAGAGACCAGACAGCCATAAAATATGGAACTGTGGTATCAATGATTCATTAGCCAACAAACAGCCTACAACAGCTTTCTGTATAGTGAGAATGAAAGTTTGAGACCTATGTCATCCCTCAGAGTCTACTTTCCTCACCGTACTGCCAAAGGCAGTTAGTTATTTGCTGTGGTAATTGATTTATGCCTTTGTCCTAAGGAATGTGTTTGGAAAAGTAATATGTTTCACACACTTCGCTGCCTGACTCTCCTTGTTGTCTGAGCTGAGGGCTTGTAGAAATAGTCAAGAGTAGAAGCTCAGATAGTTAAAGCTGGGTGAGAGAAATCCCACAGTGTTTACACAGATATCCTACCTCTTAGGTTACTCATAATGCAATATCAATTTCACACTGTTTTTAGCTATAGCTCCTACTGACCCTGCTCAGCTGCCTGGAGTCTGCCCTGAAACAGCTGAACTCCAAGCTTGGATCCCTTACCGTGGCCACTGCTACTACTTTGAAGCATCAGCTGGGACAAGCTGGGCGCTGGCTTCTCTTCAGTGTGCTCAGTTAGGTGAGAGCTTTCACTATCCACAGATGAGATTTGTGTAAAACTTTACACAAACTCACATAAAAATCTAAAAACATTGACTTAAAATTCATTAGAAATATTTTCTTTACCAACTTATTCTAAATCTGGCACAATGAAAATAAACTGGCACAAACAGCTTTGTGCAGCGTTCTGTTCTCGCAGGGGCTTCATCCTCTTCAGGCATAGCGATCTCCACCAGCTTCAGGCTTCTGCAGCACCATGCTGGGGTTGGGATGGAATCACAGCCACTAAGCACCTCCAGGGCATTGTCCTCCACAAGTAGCAATGGGGAAGTCAACAGAGTAGCCTGCATAATACTTTCAAAAGTCATTGGTTTTACAGACTTGAAAAAGAAGGTCATTCAAGTAGTGTCTCACATAGGTTATGGTTATTTGCCTGCTAATGCCTTTCAGGAGCTACTTTGGTTTCCGTTGAAAACATGGATGAATCTGACTTTCTGATCCATACAATACAAGCACTTGGAGATAAAGTAGGAGGCTTCTGGATAGGACTTTACCAAAACGTGGATGGTAATGTCTTACTTTCAATATTTAGTTTAAAAATGCTTTGCTACTATGAGAAAACTGAAAACTATACAGAAAAAAATACATCTAGTTCTACTTTTGAAATGAATAAAAGCAATATATAGAGATAGTTCATTCTAATAGGATGGTCCTTGCTATTCACCACAAAAACCTTATTTTAGAAGTCATTTGAGACTGATAATTTACACACACCCCAGGATGCCATTGGCCTTCTTGGCCACGAGGGCACATTACTGGCTCATGCTCATCCTGCTGCCCACCAGGACCTCCAAGTCTCTTTCCCCTGTACTTTCCACTCTAAGTGTTCATTCCCCAACCTGTAGTGGTACATGGGGTTATTCTTTCCCAGATGCAAGACTCTACACTTACCCTTGTTGAATTTTGTTAGATTTCTCTCTGCCCATCTCTCCAGCCTGTCCAGGTCTCGTTGAATGGCAGCACAGCCTCTGGTGTGTCATCCACTCTCCTAGACCTAGTGATAGCCAGATGAACACTTCAAGTAGGGGAGTCCCTCAAACTAATTTAATTACAAACACAGATAACCTGACCAGTATCAAACAAATATTCTTCAGCCAATTTTATCTGAAGTACAATTGCCTAATAAATTTTAAATGTTTCTGGAATCATACAGAAACAAAGACTTCTGTTCCTATTAGGCAATTTTTTACTTAATCATTTATCTGGGAAAATAATTAATTACTTCTCTTTCATGGGATACATTTTAATGTATTTTGTTACCTTCTCTGTTGCTCTTTAGACGAGTGGCTGTGGTTAGATAATGCTGCTGTGAGCTTTGTCAACTGGGAGGAGACAGAGTCCAGTGCAGAGCATCACTGTGTTGAAATGACTGCACCATCTGGTTATTGGGACAACACTGATTGCTATTCTGAAAAAGCATATATCTGCAAAAAACCCAAAGGCAAGTTCTTAGTGACTCAGTTCTTAGTGATAGTGCAGATCTGTTTACTAATAACTGTTTCAGCCCTCCACCACACATTCTGACAGTTTCCTTTGGTATATCCCCCTTTCCTAAACATCTCTAAGTGCCTGTTTTTGCAGGTTGTGAGCTCTTCACAGCACTGTCTGTGCTCACACAAGAATATGATAATGTGCTGTATGTACCCTGGGTTGTGAATAAGACTGTCACGAAACTTTTCTCCTTCGTAACTTAATAATTTAAGAAGCTCAAACTTAATTGTGATAGTGGAATCCTGCTGGACATGCAAAGCTTCCTAAAATGGATGATATGAAATTAATCTCTAGAGTTGTACATCAGTATTATACAACATGTTCCTAATAAATTAAAATTAATAGTTTAGGGAAAATGTGAAAAGATATTTTTGAGAGAACATAGAAAAAAGTCAATATTTGAATGTTGATAGATATAAAAGCAATACAAAGTTTGAAATTAACATTACACTTTGGTAATATTAAGTAGGAAGATAAAATCTTGGTAATTTTGGCTCACTTATGTTGCCTTTTATAACAGACATATCTGCTATTAATGCAGCAGTAATACTTCAGGGGGTTTTGTTCCTGGATAACTTCAGCAAAACAGTCAAACTTACGAATTCTAATGAGATGTCATTTCTTTCTGCTACTCATTCTATGATTCTG
This sequence comes from Urocolius indicus, assembly GCA_013401255.1. Classification (NCBI taxonomy): domain Eukaryota; kingdom Metazoa; phylum Chordata; class Aves; order Coliiformes; family Coliidae; genus Urocolius; species Urocolius indicus. The sequence continues at coordinate 43,103 of WBNH01002689.1, read as the reverse complement.
TGATTCCTTGAAGTTGAGGCAAATGGGAGTCCTCTACAGAAAAAAGGTAAGAGATTTCTTGAGAAAATGAACAAAAATCTAAATACAGGAAAAACTTAAAATGATTTCTCCCAAATCAGCCATTTTTAGAAAACGTGTCCTGCTGAGAGTCACTGGGAAGGCTGGTTATAAATAATTCAGGGTAATCTCATAGTCTCTTTTACATATATGTGAGTACTTACATGTTCTCAGCTGACTGGACTGCTGCAGTAATAACCCTGAGCTGACAAGCTCAGCAGTGACCCAAGTTGTGACTAACTTTGAGCACAGGCACAGAGAGCTTTAACTAGACTATTAAAACCTATGTAGAGGTATATGCTAATTTCTTCAATAGATATTAATGTGATTAATGTGACATTAAAATAATGAAAACCTAGTTTCCAAGTAATTAGCATCCCAAATCGGTTTCTAAAGCATGCATTTTCACTGAATTCTCTAAGTGGCCACTGCATGCATCATATCACTGTAATCCAGATCACTAAAACCACATCAGCTTTAGCAACAGAGACTTGGCTACTTATCAGCAACCATTGAGGACTCAGTTTTACCCTTAACAGTTTCCAAGTTCAGACAATAGAGAACATCTACTCCTTGTTTTTCATGTTGTTTGTAGAATAAACATTCCTAAGATATCTCACAGTTATATGTATTAATTTCAGGCAAAGAAGAGAATGAAGAGACTCACCCATCTGTTCACATCTATGTTTGGCTGCTTGTTTTCTTGGCTATTCTCACTCTTCTTGGAGTTATCATGTCAGTCTACTTCTACCAGCGAAAAAGACAAAACCAACCATCAACAGATTTGGGTATTGAAACACTTCTAAAATGATGTCTGGGTGATTGAAGGATGGGTCAGATTGGGTCCAGAAACATGTACTAATTCACAGGAGCAAGTTACTTCATGAAATGAAAGGATGTATCTGCTAAAAGTCTCTACTGAGGGTATCTGTAATCTTAAATTAAATCCCTTTTCTCTTTTTGCACTGGCTGCCTCTTTTGTATCACATGCATTTTATAAAATCAAAATTATGGAATGATGATGTAGTTTTGTAACAGTCAAGAGTCTTAGCAAAAGCACTAGTGCAACTTGTCAAGAATAAATGAACATACTGGAAAACAACTATAAAAGTCAACTAATGATAATGAATGTTCAATAAAGTACAATTTCTGTTTAGAACTATGTTCCCATGGCTTTGTGAACACTGCAAAGAACACACACACACACAAAAGTGCTCAACTGTTACAATCTTGAACTCGTTTTGCCCCACAAGCTTCAATCCATCAGATTGGTACTTTTTATTGTTCCTTATAGCTGTACCCCATTGCATTGTGTATAAAATTATGCCTCATATACTTGCAGATAACTTGGAGATAGAAAACCTTACCATTTCCGTATTCTATTGAAAATACTGTTTGTACCAGCAAAGGGTATTAAGCTTAAATGTAGGTTTTGGTCTTTTTTTTTCAATCTGAAACTATGACTACTAACTGTGTTATATTCACTGACAGTAATATATATTCTCACCCAAAAACATGAAGTTTTATTAGTATAATTTTCAGCCTCAGATTCCATGTGAATCAAGTGAAAAGAAAGGGGAAGGGAGATGTTTTTGTCTATGTGATATTTGTTTTGTCAGTAACAAGGAGGGCTTTTCTCCCTGCTACTTCAAATTCAACTTGAACCAGCACCAGTTTACCATTTTTAAATGTAAGGAGCTGAAAACTAAGGAATGCAGCAGATGATACTGTACTAGGAATCTGCAAGAAGACTAAGTTTAAGATGTTGAAAATCAGTGGAAAGCATTATAAAATGACATTGAGGTGAGAGCTGCAAATATAATTAAGATATTTCCTCGTAAGAAAGAGTGCTGAGCAGATAGTCCCAGCAAACAACCTGCCTTCCCCAGGCTGCACAGGGTTAGCTGAGTAAGCCAGAAAGTCAGAAGAAATAATTGTAAAAACTAATTAAGTTTCTTTTCTAGTCATTGGACTCTTGTTTTCTTGGTATAAATAAGATCAAGGAATTATCTCACTTGTGAGAACAGGTTACAGTACAAGTGAAATGCAACACACATGACACTGGCCTCAAAATGCTTGTAACCAGCATCAAGCTGGTTGGTCATGTGAAACAGGCGTCTCTGAAGTGCTCAATTCTACTTTTATCCTACACCAGTGTCGACACTAATCTCCCTCCATCACTCTGCAGCCTTGGGGAGGTGAATCTTCACAAGTATCCATTTACACAGGATGGACCTAAGCCCAGTCAGACAACTGGCATTTTGTGAGGCAGAGGGAAAGGGACAGAAATTGTGACCTCCAGGTATCTTCCCTAGAGATTCCCTCTGTCAGAGCCATTTAATTTTGTAATTTCAGATGTATCTGAAGTATGGTTGCACTATGGTTTCTCTCTCACCCCCCTGCTGTCTTTAGCTCTACAACTTTGTGCTGTTCTTGCAAGCCTTGCTCACAATAAACTCTGCTATTATGTCATCTGCACATAGAATTGTTATTTTTAAATGATGTATTAAAGTCCCACTTTTACTGAAATCTAGGCAGATTTTTTTAATCAATGTTTTCCTCTTAGTATTTTCTAACACTCAAATCAACAAGTTTACCCAGTTCCTGCAATGATTTTCCCTAACACCTTATAAATAAAAGCAAAGATAGTTCCTCATATGACATCTGTTCAACTTCTATATATATCTCAGTACTGATTATTTCACTTCTCGCTTTTTCCAATCTCATCACAACTTCTTTAATCTCACTGATGGAAATAAACAGAAAGAACAGCAGGGTATGTCTGCATGTGAGTATTTGCCAGCATGCTTGTGCAAGAACTGACATGCTAATATAAATCTTCAGACAAGCACTTTGCTCACAGTTAAAGCGAGGATTTTCCCGTGTATCTTATGTTTGCCTTTGTCCTGGAACACTCTTATTGGGAATTTCTCCAATAGATTAATAACTCTCTTTGTTTGACAACTACATTCAAGGCAAAAGTTTCCTTCCTGTTACAGGGAAGATTATCACTAGCCTGTAGTTTTGAGCATCATCTTCACCTCTTTTAGGACGTGAACTGCACCACTGGGGTTTTATTTCCCTTTGTTTCTGAGACGTAAGGTTTAAAGAAGTTTTAACTGATAATATTTAACTACAGGTTTCTCATCACCAACTCTCAAGTTGAATTTTAAGGGTTTTGTCCTGTGTGGCACCCAAAAATCTGACCCGTATATACAAGTGAATTCCTACAAGAAGACAAATGTCATCACTCCTATTTACAAGGATAGAGGCTTCAGTTTTGGAAATTACTTGTTCTTCAGAGAGAGCAGGGTTTGCAATGTGCACTCTAGTTATTTCAAAATACCATGTGACAGGATATTTCCTTATTTAGAGCAAAGTCCTTCATCCATCAACTCTTTGACACAGAGAAGGACCTGTTGCTATCTTCATTCAGAAGGATTTTATACACAGAGAATCTTATAGTCCAAATTTTGGTAGAGGAATGAAAAAGAAACTGTATTTGCAATGGATTTCTATAGATTCCTAGTTTCTCTTTCCCTTGTGCATGGTTCATTACAGTCACTGGGTAAGTTTTCTGTTGGTTTTGTGTTAAAATACGTTTGAAAATTCTTTTGCTTTGGCAGTTTTAATGCATAGATTAACTGTTTTGTAAATTTTATCATTTGATACATAAGCTAAATAGTATATTGTGTATTATCCTGATAGTTCTTTATTCATAGAATAAAACAGGGGAGATGTGGGAGTGTTGGAGGGAAATGAGGTAATAAGAGCAGAGTCTTTACACAGGAATTTCTTTCCACAGAGGTAGTAAATCACTGTATGGAAGGGTGATGAGAGATGAGGAATCAAGAAGCTCTTTTCATTTACCCTCCCCATCATACCCATGGTGTAGTGATCAGTCATAGGATTTTAGAGCCATTTTTTCATGGTAGCTGTGCAAGTTTCTCTTCCTGCTCCAAGACCTCAGGTGTGAGAAGGGAGAATTGGTTCCACCTCTTCAGTCTGACTGGTTTAGAAGAGTAGTTCCAGTCTGAAAATGTATGTCACTCATTGGGCATAGCCATAGAGAGAAACAATGAAGTAATAATGTATATAGAACTTGTGTTTGCCTGAGTGTGAGATTGAGAGTGCATATCAGATCAATTTCAGGATAAATGAACACTCCTGTAATACCGTGACAGTTTAAGAAGATGAAGCATTGCTAAGGTTAAGGAATCTGAGTTGGTGAATCTGTAAGACCTGTCCAACTGCAGAAATGTGCAACTGAAATCTAAAATTTTTACTATGTAAAGATGCTCATCACAACCTGACCTGTATCATCTCTGGTCAGATATCCCTTTTCTTTAAACAATTAATGAAAAGATGGTGTAATAAAGGGAACCTATTGAGCTGTGTAAAATCACAGAGTCTTAAGGGTTGGAAGAGATCTCAAAAGATTATAGTCTAATCCCCCTGACAGAGCAGGGCCACCTAGAGTAGGTCACACAGAAACTTGTCCAGGTGGGTTTTGAATGTCTCCGGAGAAGGAGACTCCACAACCCATCTGGGCAGCCCCTTCTAATGCTCCCTCACCCTCACAGTGTAGAAGTTCTTTTTTACATTTCTTTGGGACCTCTTATGTTCCAATTTGTGCCAATTGCCCCTTGTCCTATCATTGGACACATATGAGAAGAGCTTGGCTCCATCCTCCTGACATCCAGCTTTCATATATTTTGTAAACATTAATGAGGTCACCCCTCAGGGTCCTCTTCTCCAAGCTAAAGAGCCCCATCTCCCTCAGCTTTTCTTCATAAGGAAGATGCTCCACTCCCTTAATCCTCTTTGTGGCAAGTCACCCCAACCTGTACTGGTGCATGGGGTTTTTCCTCCCCAGTTGCAGGACTCTGCATTCGTCCTTGTTGAACCTCAGGAGGTTCCTCTCTGCCCAACTCTCAAGCTGGTCGAGATCCTACTGAATGGCAACACAGCCTCTGGTGAATCAGTCAGTCCTCCCAGTTCAATGTCATACCAAACTCTAAATGTAGCATTTAACCTCATTTAACCAAAGTTTGCAAATACAACATTTTATTTAAAATCTCTAGCTATGCAAAGGAGCTGTGAATGATGAAAATTGATGTTAAAAAATGTTGTGACCTATCAATTTAAATAGATAGATTAATTGATTACTAGTAATTCAGGTTTAGGATTATTTCCATACATCTCCTTAACCTTTTCTTCCCCCTAGATACCTTTACATTACAAGGAAATGCCAAAGGCCAGCCATGTGTATTCCCTTTCAAATATGAAGGCAAACAGTACAATAAGTGCACAGATGCTGGTAGGTCAGATGGCTGGCTCTGGTGTGCAACGACTGCTGACTTTGATGCTGATAAACTGTATGGATTTTGTCCACTAATAAGTAAGTCTTGGATTTTATTTATTAACTTTTCATGAAAAGCAGTTGAGAAAAGCACCTGCTGAGCTACTAGATTCATTATCATCAACCAGCTGCACGTGCTTATGACAAACCTTGCCAGAGTGGCCCAAATTCAAAACATCTGATTGATCATTAGCCTCAGTCACCAAGTGTTCCCTTATTAGCAAGTGGGGAGGAAGAGGTTCATCCAGAGGGTGTTTCAGCCCACTCAGGTTCTGACTCACCTGCAGGAGGTGCCTATTTCTCTTTGTGGACCATAGAGGTGAGGAGGCTCCTTGAATCTTATTTATTCTTGCTTAAACTGCTACTGGGATTTTTTTTCCCCCTTAATATTAGTTTTATGTCTTGTTCTTTTCTCTTATTACCAGGCTACACAACAATGCTGCTGCTAAAATTATCTTCCTCTCCTGTCTTTGTGTTATCTTCTACACAGAATTTATATGTGGATTCTGTTCCATCAGGACACAAACTGTATCCCTTTACCCACCAACTGCCTTCCCAGTAACACTTTTAGTTTAGTACTTTTAGATGGTGTAATGTCAATCCTTTAACAGCAGCACCCTATTTCACTTCTTTCAGATGACACAGAAAGGTTTTGGACAGAAGATACTTCAAGTGGCATTAGCTATCAGATAAACCCGGAATCAGCCCTAACATGGCATCAAGCAATGGAAAGCTGTCAGCAGCAAAATGCAGAACTATTGAGCATCACAGAGGTTCAAGAGCAAACATATGTGGGAGGTAAAGTGATAGAGAACAAGACCTTAAAATATGCTGCCCCAGAGTTTTAGATGGTGAAGTTGGCTGCCTTGCTTTCTGTCTCACTGAAGAAGACAAGGTGTCAGGGGTGGCTCATAAGCTACTAAAAGGGAGATGTTCTAAATTGCCCTTCCACTAGCTGTTGTTTTTTTTATGAAGGATTGTTCCAAAACCTCTATAGGGAGGAAAATGGCTTCATCCCCACTTTGTGCTTCAGGTGGATGCTACTGCATCTTCTTCCGCTTGTCTGTGGGGAGGTTCACTCCGCTTGCCTTTGTGCTGGTGCATTCATTCTTGAGCAGGACTATGGTCTGGTTCTCAAGAATATCTCTTCCCTCTGTGTTTCAAGGATTATTAATTTTTCTAGAAGAATATATTATGATGACTAGATTGGCCCTAATATTGATACATTTGCATACATAACTCCAAATAAACGCACTGGAATTCAGATACAAGTATCATGATATCAATTTGGTTACAGATAATGTGAAAATTTGAAGTTATTCACGCCGAAAACAAATCTGGGAGCAACTGACTGTCACACTGTCTTTGTAATCATTTTTTATGCATTTACTATATGAAACCTGTTACAGAAATAATTTAGCATAATTAGTCAATCAAAATAAGGTATTTTTTACATCTGTTCTGTTGCCCATTTCACTACCAAGATCTCTACTACCTTGACATATATTCTACTTATTTTTTCAAATCTGTGCACCTCAGTAATATGGAAAGCAATGTTTTGGGGCCAGTTTAAACTAAGAAGTATAAACTCCTTACTTTTTAATTCATTTATTTTGTATTAATCTGCTAAGAATGAGGATAGATATGCACAACTGATCTAATTTTTTTTTCCTAGTATAGGTCTAATTAAAAAATTCAGTTTTGCATTCTGGATTGGATTGAATGCTTTGGATTTCAACAGTGGGTGGCAATGGGCTGGGGGAAGCCCTTTCAGATATTTAAACTGGGCTCCAGGTAAGAACTGTATTGATTTTGTAACCTTTGAATGAATTTTGATAACACCATTTAATAAAACCTATTCTAACTACTTTAGTTTAGGCAAACCCATGTTGATTTATAATAGCTGAAGATCTAGACCTTTATTTTTTTAGAAGGAGATCTTCAAATTACAAATTTACCTCTGGGTATCAGCTCTAGCAGGTTCTCTTATTTTCTTATGTAAGCAAAGAACTTGTTTGTGAAAGCAGGGTATCGTTTGCAGCAATATATAAACCTACAGATAAGAGATCAGAATTTTCCCCTAACATGTTCTAGAGGATGAATATAAGCATAAGCTTCCTAAGGTAACAAAATACTTAGAAAATAATTAAAATAATGGCACTACATTTTCTGGAGAAATTCTAAGTATTATTGAGAAGTTCACAGAGCCAGCTCATAGTTCAACACTGTATGCAAAATCGCACTGGGCCACCTCAAGGAAGGGAGAGAGGGGTGGGTTTGTGGTGCTCCTCACAAACAGGGAGTTTTATTTGCTTGCTGGTTTGAGTTTTCTTTTTCATCTTGTATTTGCTTTCTGCCATAAGTATTCCCAGCTGTCTCCTGTTTTGCAAAAGTTTGGAGAGATGGTAAAGGAGTAACTAAACTCTTCTCTATGTGTTCAAAAATGCTGTATTAGGAAATTTCTTTTGGTGCTCACAGAAGTTTTACTCACTGCAACAAAAAAAAAAGTCCGTTATCCGTTATTGATTTTTTTTATGAACTTGCAACATGAACTCCAAGGGTAGAGAGAGACTTCAGGGCCTTAGGATGGCTGGTTAAGGGATCAGGAGCACAAAGAGTGTTCTCCTCTATCCTCCCAATTGCATGGAATAATGAGGGAAGAAACAGTAAGAGCCAGCAGATCAATACCTAGCCTTGTGTCACCAGCAGAATTTGGGAGTTTTTGGTGAAGGGTTGGGTCTACACAATGCCAGGTCTGCTGGCAACAGGCAGGTTGCACCTATCTCAAAGGGCGAAAAATCTTTGCACGGGAGGTGGTAGGGCTTACTGAAAGACCTTTGAACTAGATGTGAAGTGGGAAAGAGGTAAAAATAGGGTCACTACAATTAAGCCTGATTTTGACCTGATGCTCCACGTTGATGTATACAAGTCTATGAAGCTGGAGGGGATCCATCCAAGGGTGCTGAGGAAGTTGGTGGAAGTGGTTGCTAAACCACTCTCCATCATCTACCAGCAGTCCTGGCTCACCAAGGAGGTCCCCAGGGACTGGAGGATGACAAATGTGACACCCATCTATAAGAAGGACTGGAAGAAGGATCTGGGAACTACACGCCTGTCAGCCTGACCTTGGTGCCAGGAAAGGTTATGGATCAGATCATCCCGACCACTGCTGTGAGGCACGTACAGGACAACCAATGATTCAGGTCTAGGCAGCATGGCTTTGTAAAAGGCAGATCCTGTTTGACCAATCTGATCTCCTATGAAACATGACCCACTTAGTGCATGAAGGAAAGGCTGTGGATGTGGTATTTCTGGACTTTAGTAAGGCCTTTGACACCATCTCCCACAGCATCCTTCTGGAGAAAGGGTCTGCCCAAGGCTTGGATGGATCCACTCTGCACTGAGTGGAAAACTGTCTGGATGGCTGGGCACAGAGAGTGGTGGTGAATGGAGTTAAATCCAGTTGGTGGTCAGTTACCAGTGGTGTTCCCCAGGGCTTGGTGCTGTGGCCTGTTTTAACATCTTTATCAGTTATCTGGATGAGGGGGTTGAGTACACCCTCAGTGAATTTGCAGATGACACCAAACTGAGTAGGTGTGTAGAACCACATGAGGGCAGGAAGGCTCTTCAAAGGGACCTGGACAAGCTGGAGCAATGGGCCAAGGGCATCACACAAGGTTCAACAAAGCCTAGGGCCGGGTCTTGCTCTTGGGCTGCAAACCCACGCGATGCTACAGGCTCAGGGTAGTATGGCTGGAAAGCTGGCCAGTGGAAAAAGACTTGGGGGTATTAATTGACAGCCAGCTGAATGTGAGCCAGCAGTGTGCCCAGATAAGCCAAGATGCCATTGATCTTGGCTGTATCAGAAGTAGCATGACCAGCAGAGCCAGGGAAGTGATTGTCGCCTTGTACTTAGTGAGGCGACACCTCAAATGTTGTGTTCGGTTTTTGACGTGCTGAAGCATGTCCAGAGATGGGCAATGAAGTTGGTGAAGGGTCTGGAGAACAAGTCTTATAAAGAGGCTGAAAGAATGGAGGTTGTTTAAACTGGAGGAGAGGAGACTCAGAGACCTTATCTCTCTCTCCAGCTACCTGAAAGGGAATTGTAGTGAGATGGGGTTCAGTTTCTTTTTCTGAGTAATAAGTGGTATGACAAGAGTAAATGGCCTCAAGTCACGTTGGGGGTGTTTAGGTTGGAGATTAGGAAAAAATTCCTCACCAAAAGAGTTGTCAAACATTGGAATAGGCTGCCCAGGGTAGTGGCGGAGTCACCATCTCTGAAGATATTTAAAAGACATGTAGATGTGACACTTGGGGATATGGGTTTTTCTGGTGGATCTGACAATGCTAGGTTAACGGTTCAACTTGATGATCTTAAAGATCTGTTCCAACCTGAACAATTCCATGATTCTATTTTATAGGAAATTAGAACTGAAATTCTTTCAAATATACATCTGAAGATATATTAGAGAGTTAATGTAACTTTAAAAAAAAACAGTATTTGAAATTTTGGGAGTTTTTGACTCAGGAAAAAGGTCTAGCTGCATCTGTCTGTGTGTACTAGGAAATCAGGTAAGAACTAGAAAATTCTCAGTACTGTCCAGAAAGAAAGTCTATGGGGAGATCATTACTTCAGTCTCAAAGCATGTTCTAAAAGTAGCATCCTATACACTATAACTATTATCCTGTAGGAGAGGGCTTCTTCATATTAAGCACTGAAGAAATCAGACTAAGTTGATGCTCCTATTGCTAATATGACAGGTTTGTTAATCTTTATTTCTGTCTGCTTGAGATTCTATTTTCTCTTTTGTTCAAAGGAAGTCCTTTCCCACTCCCTGGAAAAATCTGTGGAGTGATGAATCCCCAAAAGAATGCTAAATGGGAAAATGAAGCATGTAACCAAAGACTTGGGTACATTTGTAAAAAGAGAAACTTTGAAACAAAGTCTGACACTGGACCCAAAGGTAGGTTAGTCAAACAGAGATTCTTTTTTTTGAAATGAGCAGTCTGTAAAGTCCTGCAAATGGTAAAATGTTGTGTTATTTTTCCAACAAGATGTTAGAAACCTTTGAAGAACATAGCTATGCATGCACACATAGACTGATATGTATTGCCTTTGTCTTCACATTGTGAATTAAATATTAATAGGATAATGTTTTTATTTTCTTCCATCACTGTATCAGTCATTCTTGCAAGACAGAGAGAAGCTGCTTGTCGTGCTAGCCAGTGCCAAGAGTAAAATTTGCATAAATACAGTAGAAACTTCATTCTAATTTACTCCAAATGAGTGATTGCAATTACTCCAGTGTTAATGCCAAAAATCTTCTTCCAGTGACAACAGTATGCAAGGCATTGGGTTCATATGAGCAGAACAGGAGCAGTAGCAATCTTCACGTGGACTATATTTGATCCATGAGGCCTGCTGACCTACAGCTTCAATGTCACAACGACATGACTATGAACAAGCTGCACGCAGGAGAGATTTGCTGGAGCCTGTCACTTGGGAACATAGTCAAATCTGCTTTTAAAGAAGTAGCTGAACTAAAAAAAGTAGAAAAATAATTTCATAAAATCTTTATGCATTATTAACCTTAAAAAGAAACATGAGATTTTTGTCTTTAAAGCAAGCTTAAGTTAAGCTTTTAAAGATACTTAGGAGTTTAAGTAATAAAAAATCCACTGAGTTAATATGAGGAGAAAAGAAAATTCTCTGCACTAATTTGCAGTGTTCAGTGACCTGCAGTTGTCAAATAATTACTTGACTTTTTCATGTGTGAAAATTATGCATATTTGCAAGAAGACCTTTGAACAGCAGGCAGAGTCTAATGTCAGCCACTACAGGCAGCACGGGAAGCCATGAAACACTGACTAAACTGTTCTTGGGGGCAAAATGGGCAGAGGATGACATTTGTTTTGAACTTTTTTTCCTCCCAGAATCTTATTTCAAATTATGGTTCTGACACTATGTGGGCATTTTTCAATGATTTTCTGCTTAAGGACCTATCATTCCATTTGCATATTTAGGATACTGTGCCTTAATGATATTTTGTTTTCATTTGAATGTATTTGCATTTCTAACTAGAGCTTTATGTTTATTCATATAGTCTCACTTCTGTAAAGAATGCTCGAGAGATCTCATTCCAATGTTCTTTTTATTTTCCTCTTACAAAACTGCTCTGAAAAATTGTGCTTTGATTTTAGAGGAACTGAGACCTATTAAATGCACAGATGGTTGGTGGCCATACGCAGGCCACTGCTACAGCATTCAACGGGAACCCAAAACATGGAAAGATGCTCTGACTTCATGTAAGAAGCAAGATGGAGATTTGGCAAGTTTCCATAACGTTGCCGAATACAGCTTTGTAGTGTCACAGCTTGGTTACAGTGAGTATATCTGTAGACCTGTATTTTGTTTGCACTACCTGTAATGATAAAGCTGCCCTTCTTATTTAGGTACTGATGCATTCTCTGAAATATCACAAGTGGAAGACTGAATCCAACTTATGTTGCTCTTTCATATTGTTGCTGTTGCAATATGTTTATATTTATCAGGAAATAAGTTTCATTGTAAAACATTATAAAGCAGAAAAAGAAAAAAATAAGGTATTCCTCACAGAGGCATATAAAGAGCTTCACAAATTGCACTTTTGGCATCTTTTGGCACCTATGTTTTATGTTCAATATCTTAAGAACCAAGCTCCAATCTTAGAATTTCACTTCTTGCTGAGATTTAAACCTCTTGCAGATGCTAACCTCTTTCTATATATTCTAAGAAAATACTGTCTTTTCACTTCTGATCTTGCATGGATCTGTAGTAACCACTTCTGACACATGCTGCACTTGTTGGACTTTGTTGAACGCCCCTGATGGGTCTTTACGAGTCCTCCAATGATTCCTCAGTAAGGAGATATATTGGCAGATGTCTTCATGGCTTGGACTCAGTACGATCACTTGAAAGGTGGGACACACATAATCACTTATGTACCCCTGTGTTAGGGGTCATTTTGTTGTTCTGAACCACAGATACTCAGAAAGTTTGCAAAAATCTTCAGCCAGCCTTATATTTATTAAACTCAGCAATTTTTTTTGGTGGGATTTAAAGACTTTTTGGTACAAACCAAGTTATCTCTTACTGCAAATCTGAGATAAAACCAGCAACTTTACTAAAGCACAAAGATCCCTCCTTGTATACCACATCCCTCAGTTATCAGTCTCTGTTTGTTCTGCATGTGAAAATGTTTGCTATATTGCACAGCAGACTGTAATCAAACTTACTTATTTTCATGCTTCAGAGCCAACAGAAGAGCTATGGCTTGGTCTGAATGACCTGAAGGTTCACTTCTATTTTGAGTGGAGTGACAGGACTCCTGTGATGTTCACCAAGTGGCAGCGCGGGCATCCCACCTATAGAAATGGTCTAGAGGACTGTGTTGTTATGAAGGGGCAGGTATAACCATGCAGACTTTTTATAGTAATGCAAACTAATCATTGTGTCAGTCTGAAATCACTTGCCATTTTCTGCTTATTCAGGAGTCATTCTATATCTTAGCTTAAAATAGTTTTCCCCAGAAATCAACCAGAAGAAGAAGTTCAGAAGACAGGAACTATCAGAAATAGAGAGGTAGCACTTTCCTAGTGCTGCCTTCTGAAATTTCTATGTGGTGAAAAGTATGATCCAGAAATTTTACATTAGATTATTTCTCTTGGTTGCAACAATGAAAAAAGTTATAGCTCTAGATAGGAATGACTATAAACTGGTTAGTACATTGTGGTTTATTGTAGATGCTATTTGCATACCTCATTTTTCAATCCAATAGACCATTATAGCCCTCAATGTCTTGTCACTGAGACACACCACTGAGTCTCAGAGACTTGGCACTAAGGCATGTTTCTTCAGCTGTGACATAAAGTGAACTCTAACATGTACCTGTTAAATACCTAATCTAAAATCCTATAGTATTTCCATTTGCCTCACAAGCTTCATTTTCTTGCAAGAAATGATTGTTTGACAGATTTACATGCGTGTGCATGCACATACACAAAAAGTGTCATGAATTTTAAAAGAAACACATTGAAAATGCTGATATGAAAGAAATGGTATTATTGAAAGAAATATTACAGCATAGAATAATATTAATGTTTGTCGGTATATGGCATCAATAGAATTGATCCTAAACCAGATTTTATGGGGAGGGAAAAGCTCTTATTTTATTTTTTACATAATTCCCTAATGAAAAGTGTACTGCAACACACTCATACGGGCATTACTTGAGTTTCATTGATCTTTTTTTCGAGAAATGTAGTGAAATAATCTGCTCTAAATGCAGATCCATTAGCCCCAGGTGAAATGTATCATTAAAAATCCTCCCATTAAATAGTTGCAATAGCAAGTAATGATGAGACTTCATGATGTTATCTAATTCTTTCATCTCAAAACAGCATCAAGTGGATCTTAAACTAATCTTGATGCATATGTCTTCAAAAAAAACAAAGCCATAAATGATCCTATAGCCTTCCTAAGTTACATACTTCAGTGGGCCTTGTAGTGAAGAAAGAAGAAAACATTAATCTCCTTTTATCTCTGAACGACCCGTTTAAAATTCATTTCTTCTCCTTGCTTTTCTAGTATGGATACTGGGCAACAGATATTTGTGATAAGCAACTTGGTTCCATCTGTAAAAAGAAGTCCACAACACAATCTTCTGAAAAAGAGACAGCTGAGGACCCAGGCTGCCAGAAAGTAAATGCTCTCAAAAATTCATGATCTTGGGGAAGTTGAACAGGAAATTAACTTACTGGTTTTTGCTTCTTTGAGAGTTTTTGTGTTTGTATCTTCCACAAAATCCACTCTTGAGGAAAAACTAGTCTTTTCTTACTAGTAACTTAATGATATATGTGCATTTTTAATTTTTGTTCTGAATATACCAAGAAAATCAAGATTCATTTACATGTATATGAATACTACCTTTCCCTGCATTCCCATATGAGCCACGTTTTGACAAAATAATTTATCTTTTAAATCACAATTTCACCTCTATTTAAAGTCTTTATAAAGTCCTTACTATATAAACAAAAGAAAGACAATTTCAAAAGAGAAAAGGATCAGCTTTCCTGTACCATGTTCCTACCAATGGACTATTTAGTTGGTCTTTGAATGATATCAGCTAGATGTTTTTTATCAAACAAATAATTGTGTCCAGAATTACCCTTTTCAGAACATAATTATATTAGTCAGCTCATAACACCTCTAAAAGCAGGAAGGAACAGAGGTGTTTTACTGATATTTCTCTCTTTTATGTTTCTCATAAACAATCCATGACTGGATTCCTCTTGGCTCAGAAAGCCTCCTTGCACTTGGGGATGACAGGGACAGTTAAAGGGAGCTGTGCTTGTTTATGAATTCATTTCCATACTGCAATCTTTTTGTACTTTAATTATATCAGATCTTGCAGCTCTGTGAGACTGGAGCTACAGCTCCCTCCTGAATGAATCATAGGCTCGTTATGATGCAGTTTGCATAATTCCAGCCTTACAGAGCACTGGAAAGCAATACCAAATAGAACAGTCACAATTTTGAAAGAGATATAAACTAATATCTTAACATTCTCCTCTAAACAACAACAAAAAAAGGCCTTCAGTTATAGCAAACAGCAACAAACCCCAGCTTTTGTTTTTAACAAATTGGCTCAGTCTCATTTTTAAGCTTAGCTGTTACAAACCTAACATTGGATGTTTATACACAAAAGAGCAGAGTTAATCTTCTAGATTGAAGTCCCTTTCAATTTCACATTAAGAACCTTGTGTTTGTCACAGGGTTGGAAAAGATACGGTTTTCACTGTTACTTCGTGGGCTCTGCACTTGTGACATTCTCAGAAGCAAATAAGACATGTGAACAGAACAAAGCTTATCTAGCTACAGTGGAAAGCAGGTAGGACAATTTCTCTCTCTTCCAAATCAGTGCTTCTCATGGAGAAACTTGTAAAACTGGTCAATTTTTTTGAACTCTTCAGAGTATTTTATTAGTGCTTTTAAAAAAAATACATAGTATTAAGCCAAATAAAATTATCTATGCAAAAGAAAATACCCCTGCAACTTGATGTTTTAGATCTTTCAATCCCTACTTTCTATGGTACTTTTATTGTTTGTTTGGGTTTTTTTTCTGTTGGAAATGGTTACTACATTTTTAATCTGTTTCCTGATGAGTGTTATCTCATTTTGGTTGGAAAGCTTTACTAGAAATATTTTTCTAAACTATCTTTTAAGTTAAATTCTGAATAAATGTAGAAAATCTTCCTTGGGTCCTGCCCCACCACAGACAGAATGCATCATCTCCAACCTACCCATAAACCTGTCAGGCTTTACAAGCTCCATAGCCTCTGAGGAACGTGACTGCCTTTAGAGGTGATGACTAGCAAAGCTGACAGTTTTGTCCTGACTTGGTGTAGGGTGTTTGAGGCATGTTGAATACTTGGAAAGTGTAGGAAAATAATAGAATACAAGTAGAAGCCAATGTGAGTAGTGATTTGTGACGTTTCACAGAACTGTGTGGAAGGAGAGAAGATGACTTTAAC
Organism: Urocolius indicus; assembly: GCA_013401255.1. NCBI lineage: Eukaryota > Metazoa > Chordata > Aves > Coliiformes > Coliidae > Urocolius > Urocolius indicus. Next base: position 27,112 of record WBNH01002689.1, on the reverse strand, counting down.
TGGAAGGTGAAAGTTGTCACTCCCTAAATTCTTTTGACCACATTTCAAAGCCTGTTGAGGTTTTGCCTGAGTCTCACTGAGGAGCTGTTGCCTTGGGGTACTGGTAGCATGATAATAATACTTTTATTTGTACCACTTAGATTAATATTGCAATGTAATAGATTGTGAATGAACAGTGTTTTCCATTTCAGAAATGAGCAAGCCTTTCTGATTAGTCTGATGGGGATGAGGTCCGAACAGTATTTCTGGATTGGTCTCTCTGCCTTAGAGGACGAAAGCAGTTTCAGATGGACCAGTGGAGAAACTCCTCTCCTCACACAGAGGAACACAGCAATGTCAGGTGAGCTCTGCATGCGCTCAGCCTTAGTAATAGGAACTCGCCTGCAACTTGTGCAACTTTTTACCTTTTGTCACCTGGTGTTAGAAATTGAGGAAGACATTGTTTTGTACTTGTAGCTGTAGGTGGCCAACAGCAGCAGACCTTGTGTTTGATGCCATTGAAACAAGCACTGTCACATTTAAATGTCAGGTGTTGTGTGAGTCAATTTTCTGCAAAGTTTTACAGAAGCAGATTTCTAATGGGTTAGTTCCATGGTCTCATTATTTTCAATTTTTTCACACCATTTAAACCCAACTCATCAGATTGAAAGAAATTATTATAGTTTTTTGACCTATTATGTGCATGTGAGGAACGAGCAGTGAACATCCATCTGTTCTGAGCTTTGGCAAACCAGATTAGCATCTACATGTGAACGCTCACATTCACACGAGCTAGTTATGCCTTAAAATAAACTTCTACTTGATATCAGCATTCTTGAAATTGAATTACCTGGATATTGAGAATCCCAAAGTAGTTGTCAGGCTGTTTGCAACACAGAAACAAAATCAAGTGCCATTTGCCCATAATTTCCCCAGGGTGGCAAGGTGAGGAAGATTTGTGTTTTGAAGCTGCAAATCTCAGTTTTTGGTAAAGAAGTGTCTGAGAGTCTCATTGGCCTGTATCTGGGCTCTGTCAGGAGGCATTAGAAATATTTTCATATCCAGGGTAGTTTTTAATCTGCATCATTTGCATCTTCCTTTTCATAATTTCCTACAAATAAAAACAAAAGTCTTGTTTCTTAGAGAGCAATTAAGACTTTGATTTTACTCATTTGTTTTCCATATCACAAAGGAAAAGAGCAAGGCTGTGTTGCTATGAAAACTGGAACTGCAGCTGGATTATGGGATGTTGTTAGCTGTGAGAAGAGAGCAAATTATCTGTGCAAACAGCAGGCAGTGGGAGCGCCGCCTTCTGCTCCTCCTGCAGACACCTGTGCTGAAGGCTGGGACGGAGCCTCCCAGACAGACTCGTGCTTCAAAGTAAGTGTGCAGGTACCTTCACTGTAAGACTGAACATGGGGCAGCTTAGGGAGTGGAGACTTGGTGACCATAATGTTCAGGTATCCAGGTGCTGGGTCATTTGTTGGGAATGGTTATCTCTATGGTATTTGAGTGCAAAGAAACCATGAGACAGATTCATCAAATATAATGAAAGTCATCAATGGAAAACAGGAAACAATGAAAATTCTGGGGTGTATTAAGAAGAGTGTGTCCAGCAGGTAGAGAGAGGTTCTACTTCCCCTCTGCTCTGCCCTGGTGAGGTCTCATCTTGGGTCCTGTGTCCAGTTCTGGGCTCCCCAGCTCAAGAGAGACAGGGAACTGCTGAAACCAGTCCAGTGCAGGGCTACCAAGATCATCAGGGGACTGGTGCATCTTTCTAATGAGGAAAAGCTGCGGGAACTGGGGCCGTTTAGCCTGGAGGAGAACACTAAGGAGTGAGCTCATTAATACTTACAAGTACTTAAATGGTGTACGTTAGGAAGATGGAGAGACACTTTTTTTCTGTAATGTCCACTGATAGGACAAGGGGTAATGGACAAAAGCTATAACACAAAGTTCCACTTAATCCTAAGGAGAAACTTCTTTACTGTAAGAGTGAGGGAGCACTAGCACAGGCTTGCCAGGGAGGTTATGGAATCTGCTTCTGGAACACATCCCACCTGGACGCATTCCTGTGACTCGATCTAGGTGAACTTGCTTTCCAGGGGAGTTGGACTTGGTTGATCTTTAGACATCTCTTCCAATCCCTACCATTTCATGATTCTATGAAAACAGAGTGCTAGAAATACACTTTCTCTAACTTATTTACTTCCAGGACTCCAGAAAAACATAGTACTGCATCTCAAAATCTGTCAATGTCACTTGCATAAGATAATGTTTCTAAGGGAACTTATGGAAACTTGTCCTTTGCCAAATTTTTCAAACAGAGCATGTAATACTTGTAGTGACATTTGTAGGAACAGTTTTAGCTTGACATTGCTGACTCTTCAGCAAGTCAAAGGTTTGGGCATTCTCTTAATCTAGCTAAAAATGCCTTAAAAATGTCTCTTTTGAAAATAAAAAAGGTAAAGAAAAGACAAAATATGTCAAGTAAAGGTAAATGTGCAACAAAGCCCTTCCAGGTCTTCACATAAATATCCTGTCATTTTCTTCCTTGAGACTCTCTGACTCTTGGACAGCCAGAGACTATTTTAGTCCTGTGTTTATAAGGATCTCAACTTTTATGTCATATTTAATTATTGTTTACAACATTAATGGTTCTGCCGTTTACCAAATTGTTGATTATCTTTTTTCCTTATTTCAAGAATGTGTTTACTTCATAGTAGAAAGTGGAGCTGTTTATACATTTGCACCACCACACACAAATGTCTTCCCTGGCCAGGATTAGCACCTTACCAAATGGCTTCCAGCATCCATACTATCTTTTCTATTCCAACTTACTGATTTTCCTTCCACCTTTAATTTCTCAAAAATCTCCTGCAAAATACCACAACTGAGCTATTCCATCTTACTTTGAACCTTTCAATGGTCAAAGATATAAAGAAGTTCTATTTTTTTCTTCTCTGTACATTACAACACATTTTGTCCTTGTCAGATGTCAACGCTACTCTTGTCTTATTTTAAATAGAGAATGCTAAGAAAAAAAATACTTGTTTAATACTATATACCTTGACGATATTGTGTTGTCAATCAAGAATAAAAGGGTGCTAAATTGATAATTTAATCACACAGACATATACTTTTATGGACAAAATTTTGCCCATTTAGTAATTTATTTTTGGTCTTTTTTTTTTTTTCCTCAATAGTTTTTTGTGAGACAGGGAAACCAAAAGAAGTCTTGGTTTGAAGCTGAAGAATTCTGTAGAGAAATAGGAGGAAATCTGGTCACAATCAATACAAAAGAAGATCAAATTTTATTATGGCAATTAGCATCGTGAGTACTTGCACAATGATTCTTTTTCGTGTTCATGATGTTTTACACAATTCCTTCAAAAGATATTTGTAACTGGGAGAGTGAATCAACACAAATGAATTTTAAATTAGAATAGAATTTTATCATTTGGAAATATAATCCTGAAAAATTGCTTTATCACACAAAAAAAGTACATCTTCAGTGTTTTAAAGAGGCTTTGATATATTTGCCATGTTCATCACAGGTTTTTATTAAGTTTATTTTCCAAATTTGATCAACTTTGTGCATTGCAATCCCTCTCTCAAAAGAGGGATGGTAAAACAAATGTTTTGCTCTTATTTTGCCTTTACATTGTGTCCAATTCATATTTTAATCCATGCAATCAAAAATCCCTTTGAGTGAAGGTGTAATGTAAACCTAAATGCAAGGACTAACATGGAAATTTTCTGACTATAAACTGCAGATTCCTGAAATAAACCAGGAATTAATTTCAATGTTTGTTTTGCTAGCACTGTAGATGCCATGTCTTGCTCACAATGTAAAAATGGTGCCACTATTTTCCCTTCAAATTAGACAGCTATATTTTGATTGCATTCCTTAATGTCATGACATCTCAATGGCACATAACGTACAGCTATTTAAACAAAAGTGTTCCAAGTAGTAATGGATCTAGGTTTAACTCCTCAAATAGATTTGGAATTGTCAGATAGAAAAGTCTTTATGATCTCACACTTCTTCATTATATTGTTATTGTTTCTCAGTATTATGAGAAGATTAAAGTGGTTTTAATTTGTTAAATCTGTTTTCTTTAGACTATGAAATCTTTGCATAGGGAAATCGTGTTATATAGGATTCTGTTTTAGCTGGTCCATAGGTATGATGAGATAAACAGTGTAAACTCTTAAATAAACTACATAGGAACTGCCAAGAAGCAAATCAAAGCAAATGAAAACCAATTTCTCCTATTTTTCAGTAGTTAAATTGTATTCTAGCTCTCTATGTTATACTTTTGCTAAAGCCTGTGACTATGAACTCCTCCCACAGCCAAGAGCTGTGTTGCAGCTGTAGTGATGGGAGCCTGAGCTAGCTCTGTGCTACATCACTTCTCCTTTAACTCACATTCAGACGTGGCAAGTCTTGTCATAACACAGAGCACTACCAAACCCCTTGACAGACTGCAGGCTGTAAGTCTGGCTATGGACCAACAGTGAAGGATCTGACAGAAAGCAGCATGTTTCTTTGCTTTCCAGAATTTATTTCACGGCCTCTCTTTCTACACTCACATATCTATACTGTACCATTTATTTTAGGGATAAAGGACTGCACAATCAGGCTTTCTGGATTGGTTTGTTTCTTCTAAATCCTGATGAAGGATTTGCCTGGATTGATGGTTCCCCTGTGAGTACTTTTTTAACTGGATATTAATTACCTCTCTGTCCTTTTAAAATATATAGATTTTCATCCTTTTTATGCTGCTTTCAGATCTCTTTAAATCTTCAGTAGGTGCATGGCAGCCCTTTATCCATCAGCCCGACAGCTGCTGTGCTCATTGATGGCACTGTCATAACACACTAATGCAAGTACAAAATTGCCTCTGTTTCACCCCTGGTAGCCTGTTAGATTGCATTTTCCACAATTTGTGCTCTTAGATCTTCACAGCATCCCAGACTGGGCACTGCTGTACATCAATACAGAGAAGTCAAGTTGCCACCTTTCACAAACTGAAATAAACACGACTCCCTCCGTCTGTCAGTTTTTCTTCCATCAGACACAAGTGTTTCCATACCATGTAATATAAACATTTTTTTCTCTGGGGAGTGGTGGGCAAAGTCAAATGATCAGAATGACTTTCACAGCCCTCTCAGGCCTATCTGAACTCCTACTGATTCCATAAACGAGCTACTTGAGATGATGAGATCCTGAAATTGTGTTATGATGGCAATCTCAATTACTTCCATTCAGCTCAAATTGCATAGTAATTGAGATGTGTTTCCAACCCAGGTAATTTATGAGAATTGGGATGAAGATGAACCCAACAACTATAAAGAACTTGAACACTGCGTTATGTTTAATAGATCACCGCAAAAGCGCTGGAACAACTTGCACTGTGACTCTTCACTTAATTGGATTTGTGAAGCTAAAAAAGGTATGATTACTCCCCCATTTAATTAGAGCAACAAACTCAAGTTCAAAACCAAATTGTACAGATCTAAACAAATTAAGAAGAAAGGTACTGGGATTTGTTCATTTTAAAACTAGTTGCAGTGGAGGCAACATATAAAGCAAGAGGAATTAATTGAGATATTCCAGTTGCACTCAGATGCAGGAAGTTAAAGGTGTCCCTATTACTTTCTCTGGCTTTATCTCTTTCTGACATGGGCTGAATAAATTTGCAAGACAAAGGTACTTATCCCCTCTCTTTTTACCTCCTTCCTGTATTTTTGTCTAATTCAGGTTTACCTAAGAAGCAAAGATGCAGAATAGGAGAGTTCTCTGTACAAATGAGAAAAATGCTTTGTTTCCCAATGTGAAACATATAAAGGGAACCAATTAATGCGATCAGTTTTTATAGGAACTAGCAACTCAGAAGAAAAGATCAAAAGCAGAGGCTGATGTAGCCTTGAGTGTCTCCTGCATTCACCAACTTTGACTGGGAAGCAGGACCCCATAATGCCAGGCCTCTTAAACCTGGTACCAGGGCATGAAACTGATGTGATGAACATGGTCAGGAGTGCCTGTCAGTGGGCCCAGGCTATTCCTGGGCTAAGAAACCCAAGGGCCGACTAATAAAAAACAAACTGCTTTTGCTTATTCAATCCTACTATTACATCCCTGACTTTAGGTTATAACCTGAGTACCATATGCATTGTCCAGGAGCAGGAGATTCTTAAAAGCTTCTTGAAATGAAAAGAACGTTGAACACACACATACACACAACTTATAGAAGGCACAACAGAGAAGGGAAGGGAATAGCACTTACATAAAAAGCACTGACTATGTCTAAATCCTCCTGGTCCATCCTGTAATCAGAAACTTGAGTTTGGTATCTACTGTCTCTCTAAGACTCTTAGACTTTCCTAATAAAAGCCAAGCTATCAAGATGTGAGTAATGTGTCAAGACACCAGAATTGATGTGTGGTATTAACATAATACCAGCATTAAGCTTTCAGTATTTGTGAATTGTTTACTACTGTGTAACGTAAGCTAGGGAATTTAATGTGTTGTCTGGGTTATGTTGTTAGGCTCTAGTCCCATTAATATATCAATAATAACAACATCATAACAAGTAAAAATAATAAATACATTTTGAAACAAATGTATATTTAATCTACAAAGTGTCATACATCTTGGATTGTGTAATACAGTACTTTTGGAGCTATGTATATCTGGTTTATATTTTTCACTAGATGCATGTTTCTATGTGACACCTCTTTTTTTATGTAATCCAGTGGTGTGTGTTCTAAAATCTTGAAAGTGCATCAAATAATTAATAATTTCTTTGATTGTGTTGTTTTCCACATTATTGCAATAACATAAAGCAAACCTCCCTGGATTATTTCATATTTGGAATGGCACTCATGATGATCTTTTATTTCACAGGTACACTGCTCAAACCTGAACCGAACTACACACTCGGTAGGATTTTTCCCTTTCAAAGAAAAGCTTACAGTATGGTTTTCAGACTTTTTACAGACCAGATGTACATATAATATATATGATTGTTTATCTTTCAGAATATCACGTCACTGACGATGGATGGATTATATACGAAGATAAACAGTACTATTTCAGCAAAGAACATGTCCATATGGAGGAAGCACGGAGAATTTGTCAGAGGAACTTTGCAGATCTTGTTGTCATTGAGAATGAAAGCAAAAGGCAATTTCTATGGAAATATGTAAGCACTGAGACTATTAATTATAATGGAATTCTGAGGCCGAGCAGCTGATAAAATAAAGGGAACAGTCTGTTTATTTAGCCAGGGTAGAGTGCTAAGCTATTACATTATGTTTCATATTTATATATTTGTTCAGGATTTGTAAAAGAAATTACTATTGTTTTTAGTAGTTAAAGAGCCATGCAAATGTGAAGGGTTTAGCAAAGGATAGTTCAGTCCAAGGCTACTTATTTCTTCTGAGACGTGTATTGTCCAGCACAGTGATAATTACTTTCCTATCCATTGGGTTCCTCACTCCAGGATGTTCCCCATATCATTCTTGCCTGTTTGAAATCTGGGTCTGAATCTACACTATTCTTGACTGAAGTTCAAATCCTGAAGGGGTGGGGCGGGGAGGAGGAAAGGGAAAATCACAGGCATAGTTAATAGGCTTCCAGATTTTTGTTTGATTTTAAGGAACTGTTCAGTGCTTAACTCTTGATCGCTTTTGTTTTAGATGTCCACAAAACTCATAGTGGAATCATATTTCATTGGCTTAGTTGTTAGCTTTGATCAGAAATTCAGGTGAGTAAAAGAAAACTCATAATGGACAAGAAATGGTGGTAATTTCGCCTTGCTCTATGGTTACACTTGTGTGTGCTTTCATTTTACAGCTGTTGTACAACTGGATATTTTTCAGGAGAAGTCTCAGATCAGAACTATGAAGTTCTTCATATTTAAGCAGAGCAATGTGTTTTCTTCTAAATCTGGGAGAGCAAAAACCTATAGAATTTAATTTTTCAAGATTCATTTCACTTGATGACTTACATTGAGAGAACTGAGTTAAACATACAAACAACACTTCATAGGCAGTGATGAGAAGCAGTTAATTTAAAGATGCTATTCACCTGATCCACTTTAGATGTCAGCCTTAAAATGAGATTAACTCTGACCTCCAATGGCCACAGAGAAAGCTCAGGAGGTTTTGATAAAATGTGGATGTAAAGGATTTAAACAGACTGATCCCAGAGGTTCTATTTACGTGAGCTGGAAGCAAGCAGCGTAAGCAACATCATGTCCAACAGCTTTCTGAAATTGCTGGTCAGGAACCTGGTTTAGAAATCTGTTTGTAGAAGGCTTCCAGGAAGACACTTTTCTGAGATCAAAAGGAAGCCTGTGCACTGGTGAGAGATCTTGAGGTTTCAGTTTTCTCCAGACCATAAGAAGCTTTCAATTCATGTATGATATTGTTTATCTAGTCTCCAGCAAAATGGAATGCTGGTGGGACTTGAACATCATAGTTCTAAACAGATGAGAAGCAGCAGTAACACTATGGATATTTCTTCTCCAGTATGTGTAGAGGCTCTGCTCTTTGGTCAATGCTAAGGCATTGCTTAGCCCTTTACTTAAACATACCTTGTAACTAAATGATAGCTGGAGATGTCTGTTTGGCAGCTGCTGTCCCCTTGTTTCTTTCAGCTGGCTGGATGAGACCCCAGTGAACTATGTTGCCTGGGCTCCAAATGAACCCAATTTTGCAAATAATGATGAAAACTGTGTGATAATGTCAGATTATGGTGAGTAAAATAGCAACAACAAACCTAACTGAAAATCTAGCATAAAAATCTAGAATGTTTGCTATGTATTTGAATTTCAGACTACCCCACAAAGAGGCAGTTGAACAGTACTGTTGGTTTTTCATAACGGGTATGCTGAGGTTTAAAGCTACACTGTCACTATTAGGTCATTAAACATGACCCAGAAGGAGTGTATTTGGAGAAATATGTATATGGCAACAGTTTCACTTGTTTCATTTCTGCTTTATAAATACTGTCAGAGATTGACTGTTGTCATTTATTTCCAGGCTTTTGGAAGGATGTAAGCTGCGGTGTTAAAAATGCCTTCATTTGTGAAAGGCACCATTCAACTTACTCAGGATTTGCTCCTGCTGTGGTTCCACCTCTGGGAGGATGTCCTGAAACTTGGCTGTTGTTTAAAAATAAGGTGTGGTAACAAGTCTCATGCATATTTAGCGGGTTTGCTATAGATAGAGAAAACACCTATCCCTTTTATCACACTATATGCATTCTCTCTTACTGCAGTAAGTCTTAATGTTGCCAAGCCTATGTCTAAATCTCAAAAAAAAAAAGTGAATTTAAATGCTTTCAGTTAGAAATTCTGTAAATACTCATGTGCCTTTAGCCATCGTTACTTTTTTAGTTTCTAGAATTTTTTTGTTTATTTTAGACATACTAAAAATGTCTAGTATGGAAATCCTATTCCATTATCCTTTTCTGTGAGTGTAAATTCTTTTTTCTGAGTAACACTAAGATAAAACAATAAAAGGTCACATTATCAGTGTGCAAACAGCTATCACAACAACTCATTTTAAGCAATAAATGTCAAATCTGATGTAGAAAACAAGCAAGCATTTTTTCTTGCCAAGACAAGCAGAAGTACACTTGCCCATAGGAACCTGAAAAACCCCACCAAGTCAATCAACAAATGAAAACCACAAACCAATCCCACAGTGTAATCAAATAGGAGAAGTATTTATGCATTCAAAGGGTGTAGAAAGGGAGAAGTAGCATATGCAAGTTAAACCATGTTTCCTGTCCCCTATAACACACATAATCACAAACCCAATTTTTTAGATTGATATTCAGGAAAAGTGCTCACACAATCTCAATTTTCAGTAATATGATCTGAAGTCACTACCCATGCACCTTGGATATCTACTTCATTCTTCAAAAGCTTTTGGAGGTTGCCTTCTGTTGCCCAGCACTAACCTTTGACAGCCCATGGTTTTGTAAGCACTGCACATGACTTGCTATGATTAGCCATATCTCTTGCTAGCTGAAAGTATTTGCATTTCAGCAGATCCCACATCTGATGCTCTTTACGTGTAGGGATTAGAATTGCATTAAAACCAATGGTTTTAGCACTCTTAATTTTTCTTAATCCTTTATTTTCCCTGCAGTGTTATAAAATATTTGGATCCAGAGAAGAAGAGAGACTGCCTTGGCACTCTGCAAGAAGTGCTTGTGTAGAATTAGGGGGAAATTTGGCCTCTATTCACAATGAGCAGGTGCAAGGTATGCCATCTGAACATTTTGGTGTGAAGTACGAAGCCAGCACATATCACTATCTAATGGCAAGTCTGAACTAGCTTTCAGATCTAAATAGTATAAATATGAAGGAGAACCTTGAGCTGCTTGATCCAAAGAGAAGACTGGAGTAAGATATAGAGCGTTCTGTCTCCTGGCAAAAATGTTCTCCATGGCCTTGGAAGATGGGATAAATAGCAACACTTCATAGTAATGAAATGCTTGCAGTTACTCAAATCAGAAAGTAAACAAACATCAGTTCATTAGAAATTACATGTGCAGTTGATGCTGCCTTGGGGAGGACTGATTACTCTTTTTGAAGTCACTTCTAGCCTTAATTTCTATAATATTTCCTAGAAGTCCCTCTCATTTTTATCTAAAAAATATTTGCTTTGTTTTTTTTAATGAAATCAAACTGTTTCATTTAAATTACCCACAGTCTTTTTCTGTTTCACCATTAACTCACAGCCTAACAATACTGAACTTTATATTTGCAATATTTTCTTACAGTTGATGGGTTGTTTTATTTGGAATCTATTTTCCACTGAATTTGAAGAGAGGTGACTCCATAGCTACTCTCCTTCTCTCATCTCTTTTGTTTTAATAGCCTTCTTAACCCTAAACCTAAAGGATGTTGCCAATGAAACCTGGATTGGACTGAATAATATTAAGAATAAGCATACATACCTTTGGACAGATGGAAGCATTTTTGACTATTCAAAGTGGGACAGAAAATTCCTGTTGAGAAATAAATACACAGAGTTTGGGAGGCAGGTAAACAGAAACATATCAAAATATGCATAATTTAGAAAACAAAGTGAATGTAACCAGCCCAACTCCTCAGCTAGGATTCTGTATTTCAATGACTTAAGTCAGAAGGCAACTGAATAGTATGTCAGAGATTAATAGGCCTGCCTAGAGTCTAGACTTATTGTCATTCCTTTGTAGAAGTCTAGAACTGCAAAAAAAAAGAAGTGTGCTGTATTATATTTACAGCTAGAATTTGAATTATCATAATGACTAGATTTTAGTGAAAATATCAGTTATTTATTAGGATTTTTATTTTGCCTTATTTTTTTTGTTCCTGTACAGTATGAATCAAAGTGAAAGTTCAAAAAATTCAGTACAAATTACCACAAAGTATGTAGTAAAACTGGCTTTGGTGAACACCAAGAGATTCTTACAAACTGACAAAAGTTCTTGCAGTAATCTGCCAGGGAAAGTACGTTTGCTTAAGATACATAACACAATAAGTTTATTTTCCAAGAAACCATAAATGAAACTAAGAGCCAGGAAATTATAAAAGAAAGCTATTAACTTTGTCTCCTCAAACCTATTTCTATTATTTTGTGAGTTATTTTGTACTTACTCAGCTATAATTTTCCTTTATAACTTTTGCCTAGACTGGCTGTATTGCAATGATGAAAAGATCTGTAGATCAAGCAGGGTACTGGGATGAAGCTGACTGCCAACATAACAAAAGCTATATTTGCCAGATGGACAGCAGTAAGTTTTTCTTTTCACTTTCTTTGTTGGAAGACATTTCCTGAACAATCCAACTGTATGAGCCCTCAGTTGTAACTGCCTGGTTGTGCTGGTAGCAGCTTAGGTGAGGGGAAAAAAAGGTTTCTTTCCCACCTCAGGAATCCCAGACACAAAACACACTCTGGCATAAAGATTATAAAAATGTTTTGGCTTTATAGGCTCTCCCCTACCAGCATACCCACTAATATTCACAGAGACTGACTTCACCTACTCTGCAGACATCTTCACTTAAATCAGTTGCCTGCACATGATGAACAGATACTTTGAAGGCAGGGTTCATCTGCCTCATCCTGAAGCAAATATCCAAAGCAGGTTAGAATTGCTGTGCCTTCAAAATGCCTCATTTTTTTCTGTATTGACAGTTTAGTCTTCTGTGTTTTACCCAACTAGCACAGCTATATACACCTGTATCAGGATATTTTGCAGATGCAAATATGACGTACAAACCCAAATCCATCAGTCCCTTTCACTGTAGGTATTTTTGCTAGGGAGAAAATACACTAAAACTGCTTTCTCATTCTCAAATCTAAACCCCACACCCACTAAAAAGCCTCATGCAGGCTTCACTGGGTCTTAACTATGATCAGTTAAACTGGTTAGTTGACCCATCAGTCTCTAGCAATGCTTTTACATCATAAGATTGACAATAACCAGAAGGGGAAAAGTTCTAGTTTTCATTGGGTGTCCTCAGGATGGGAGAGACATCCAGAGCATAGCTACATGGCATGGCCTGCAGGAATAGAAAGAGGGAACTACTGAGAAACAAATAAGAATAGAGGAACAAGCCACAGCTGGGTCAAAGGTTTCATGGCTCTGATTCAAGCTGCGTGAAGGCACCACTAGCAAAATCGGTTGTCAGGTCTTTATCAACACTGAAGGAACATAAAGACAATTTTTGTGTTTTTCCATCCCCATCGCTACCTCAAGGTCCTGTCTTCTTATTCTGTATATATCGTCTAAGCTATAACTACAGTTTCTTTTTTCACTTCATCTTACATGGGAAAGAAATAGAAGTAGAGTCATAAACTTTGGTTAGAATGAAATTCACCCCAATTTTTGGACTGAAATGATGTGGAGACCCAGCTCCATGCTTGTAATTGGGAGGAACTTCAACTGCACTATGGGAGAGGAACTAGAAAGGGAGAATTGATGTGTGACCAGTATTTACATAGTTTCATCTGATGAAGTATATGTCTATAGGTATGCACAGCTCATTCTCCTGAATCCCCAACTACACTATACTACAGTTAAAAATAATTCCAAGTTACTGTTAAAATCATGTTTTAAATAAGAAATATTTTTATTTGATGCTTATGATGTCACACCGTATTCTTATGTTACTCAAAAGTAATTCAAGTGACTAGTAATTTTTAGTTTTTTTCTCTCCTTCCTCTCACATTTGTTCCTCTTCCCTACAGAGCCTGAGCTTTTTCATTCTACAACTGCTCCAGATGCTGATTTTGTCCATTATGATAACAGCAGCTACTTAATCATTCCTTCTAAAATGAATTGGGAAGAGGCAAGAAAAGCCTGCAAGGAGAAATCTTCAGAGCTTGCCAGTATTTTTGATTACTACAGTAATGTATTCCTGCTGCTGCAGGCAGCACAATATGGAGAGCCCTTATGGATTGGGCTCAACAGCAATGTGGTAAGATGAATAAATTGGTAGGTGGTGTAGTTAAGCGCTACTACTGGATTACTGTCAGCAGGGAGAATTATAATTTGAACAAATTTAGGAATCTGAGACTGGTGGATAGCACCCACTTCACAGGATCACAGAATAATACGGGTGGGAAGGGACCTTTAGGGATCATCTAGTCCAACCTCCCTGCTCAAGCAAGTTCACCTAGATCAGGTCACACAGGAATGGATCCAGGCAGCTCTTGAAAATCTCCAGAGAAGGAGACTCCACACCCTCCCTGGGCAGCCTGGGCCAGGGCTCCATCACCCTGAGTATTAAATATTAATGAGATCTCCCTGCAGTCTCCTCTTATCTAGGATAAACAAGCCTCAGGTCCCACAGCCTTTCCTCATAAGGAAGATTTTCCAGTTCCCTGATCATCTTTGTGGCCCTGTGCTGGACTCCCTCTAGAAGTTCCCTGTCCCTCTTGAGCTGGAGAGCCTGGTTCATCCATCTTAAAACATAAAACTCCATCTTCAGCATTGGAGAAGACTGGGAACCTCTGATGTTGGTGGCCTCTCCTTACTAACTCTATAGGAATTTTAAAACTTGTTAGTTTTAAAATTCCTATATAGTTAGTACTAGGTCAGCTTTTAGCCATGTTCAGGAGGCATAAATTCTCCTCAAAAAGATCATTAAGGCTAGTGCTTCATGATTATTAGCAACAGTAGCTTTTTCATTACTTTTTGGTTCAGAAGGGCTCAAAGGACATGCCACATGCTTCTGAATACTTTCCTTGTTACACCTGCTAAGTCCCAAAGATTAAAAGCAGTAAATGCTATACTGTACCAAAAGTGAATATACTCGCAGATCTATCACTGTGGTCATACTGCTCTTCACGGTGACCTGACACATCTGGGATGGTTATTGTCTGATATGGGACTGAGTACCAGCAGGATACAGAAAGCAGAATTTAGCTTCCAAAACGCTTTCATGGGCTGTTACATCGTGGGAGATATATTTCTGTGTCTTTGACTCAATTAGTACTGTCACAGTGCTGACACAGATATACAAACTGAGCTCTACAGATCACTGTGAAAATGTGCATTGGTGTAAATCCACTTATCTGAAATAGCAGATGAAAGCAGAGGAAAATTGTTAAATGTCTGTTTCAATTTCAGAGTTATGGTTATTACAGATGGATCAATAAAAAGAAACTAAACTTTTCTCATTGGGACTATGAAGAACCAAACCAGAGAATAGCCTGTGTCTATCTAGAGCTTCACGGAGTGTGGAAAACAGCACCTTGCAATGAAAAACATTTTCCTGTCTGTGAAAAATTTGATGGTAAGCTACCATGGTAGCTTCTGGGTTTGTGGCAGAAGCCTTGCTGGGTGTGCTTTGGCTGAAATACAGATTTCTAAGTGTATATATAAAGGAACAATAGGCCTCATTATACACATCAATACCTTCATTTTGGATACACAGTGTTTGATAGAGTTGTCATTACACTGCTGTTACGCTGGACTGGGATGGTAACTGCCAGGAGTTACCTTACATCACAGGCAGAGAGAACATTAGAGATTGCAGGATTACTAAATATTTCACTTCAGGTCTAGAATGTGAAACTTTTTGTTGAAAGGAGTTTTAGGGGAAGGATTACAATCAATACATTCCACTGAGTATAAAATGCATCTTGTTCATTCAATGGTTACAGCTTCATTGCTGCTAGATTCTAAAAACTGTGGAAAAGAGGGAGGCTTGTATCTGGTTGCTGCTGCTGCTAAGGTATTATGGTGTTGGGAAAAATAAAGCCTGCTATTGACTCAAACACAAGTTCATACTTCATAGTGATTCTGTAGGTGTTGCTGAGGAATACTACAAATGAAAAGCTTAGGTTAGGTCTGAACATTTTTGCTTTTTCATTTTTATTAGAACAATTGCTCTTGAAGTGACACAAAATTACTGGAGGCCTTCCTCTCGATTGCAACTGTTTTAAACTTCTCAACTTTTGATTAAAAAAATGCATGTACTGATCATATTATTGTTGCCATAAAGTAATTTCCATTGCTTGCAGGAAAATGAGGGGATCCTGCACAAATATTCAATGAGGTTCAGATAATCCATGTATTGTCAGAGTTAAAGCTGTTCAGAAAGCTTATGTAAGGATTATTATCTTGAAGAAAATATTTAATGGGGAATTTCACCAGTAAACTATGGTTCAGATAATATTCCATTTTAAGATAATTTGTTATTTAAACCTCTGGAGGATCTGGGAGTTTTCTGCCTTTTCATTTTTCTGCTTTTTACTTATACAAATTTGTTGGTTGTAACAAAATAACCTAGAACCAAACATCTCTGAAAACTCAAGTATCCTTGATACACAGTCCAAGTCTGATTTAGTTGGTAATACTGAAGAATGCAGGCTTACATTGAGTCATTCAGCTGTGACTGAGCAGTTCTGCTGCTCGTTATCACCCTTGAAACAGTCACTGATAATTCTGGCACTGTGTGCCAAAGGAATATTTTAAGTACTTTTAAGAAAGGATTTTTTTTTTTTTTAACTTGATTTCATATCTGAAGAATTGTCTCCTACTGAATTAAAGCATTAATAATATCTCTTCTTTTAGACACACTTCCTGCCGATCCTCCCCAGGATATTGGAAAATGTCCTGAATCTGATCATATATCTTGGATTCCTTTCCGAAGCCACTGCTACAGTTTCAATGCCAAGGAAATGAGCTGGGCTCAGTCTCTGACTCAGTGCATTCAATCAGGTAATCACTATTTTTACCCAAAGATAGAATTTCAATCTTGACATAGAAAAATCACTTTAAAAAGTCTTGAAAAAAGAGTGCTTCAAAAACCTACACATATTAAAAAAAAAGGAAATCAATGACTTTCATTTTTCACCATTGATGCTGTTTGCTTTTCAGCCGTGTTGAAATTAAGGTGATTGATTTTTCTTGTTTTTTTTCCAGCTGCCCTTTTTTGTTGTTGTATTTCTTCATTCACAAAATTTCTCTTTTTAGTAAGATATTTAAATGGGTTAACTTTTCTCTGATCTTGTCCCTTCATATATCTCCTTAACATGGGGTATGTGATCTGAAAGGGGCTGTGCATTCTGCTTGAAAGTCCCAGCTCTACCCTCAAGGCTCCCTGGCAACCTGCTATCCCCTAGAGATACCTGCTGTTGGCCAAGACCTTGAGCTGCTCCTTTCCACTCTTGACACCGATGACACTTAGTCATCACCAACTTCACCCATGGTTCCAGAGAATGTGAAAGAGGAAGGGAAGCCCTACACTGCTCAAAATAAATGGATCCTTCTGTTTAATATCTTTTTAGATCGTCTTAGTCCTCTACCTCCACCACCATTGCCAGAAATAAATAATACTTCAGTTTGAATTGCTATTTGCTTGCTGTGCAAGATTACATGCTACATAAGATCCTATCAAACCATGAAGAACAAATAAAAAATTATCCATAATATCTTTGAAAAAAATTATCCAATTGCTTGAAGAGAATGTGCACTTTTCCCAGTGTTTAAACATCATCTTCACTGTGCTTTCATGTCTTTCATTTCTGATGACATCAGCCTATGCAGTTTCTCTACAGCTAAATGCTACTTTGGGGTCTCTATTGAAATCCTTGCTTGCTCCGTACTCGCAGGAGTGGTAGGAGATGCCTCCAATCACCTTCTGTTGGTTTTCTCACAGGTGGTGTGTTGACTTCTGTGGAAGATGTGGTTGAATCAAACTTTTTATTAGAGCATGCAGACTTATACTCAAGAGAGACAGGTGGCTTTTGGATAGGAATATACAGAAATGCAAATGGTAACTATTTTAACTTCTGTAAATAACTATAAATAGACTTCATTAAATAAAAAGAAATATGAATAAGATACAGTGTTGTTTTTATGGAACTAAATGAAGTGCAACAGAAGTTAGATAAAATGAAAAAGATAGATTGCTAGTATATAATCTAAAAATTCTTGGAAGCTGATAGTTTTGTTCCATAGGTGCAAAAGGCTGTACAAAAAGAAATTTGCTTGTCTTTCACCATGTGGGACTGCCTCAACTCAAACCTCATGTCTATAGCTGGTTCAGTAGCAAAAATGTGGAGAGGTGATAGTAATGTCTCTTGAGAGTCACAATACAGATACTTTTCTTTAAAAAAAGCAAGATATATCATGTGGTTTCATCTGTCCATACATGAGGCAATCATGGAGTCTCATCTCTAAATTTGAACAACCTAGGAATTGCTGTAGTTGATGATAATTTTGCATAGCTGCTTACAGTTGTAGTGTCACCAAGGGCCTTCACAGAGGACCACAACCAATATTGTGTGTCCCTCTGACTTCAGCCCTACCTGAGGACATCTCCCATTCCTGGTCTGTGAGAGTGGCTTTGCCACCCTGTTTTCTCTGTGCCCCAATGGGGAACATGACTCAGCTGGGTCTCGCTTTGTCATGGCTGCAGAGCACCTGTGTGGGAGTCATGGGTGTCTGGCCAGAGCTCACAGCATCGAGCTTCTCTGGATGGAGAAAATTAGATTGCTGGCTACTAGAAAAAGAGCGCAATGGCAAACATGCACCTGGATGAAAACAACACTAGCATCAATCCAAAATCAGTTAGAAAAAATGGAGGTTTTTTTAAAGATTCATTGTTTCAGAGTTTAAGTAAAACATAAAAGTTTTCATTTTAATTAAGCATATGCTTGAGCGTTACAACAGAAGGTGCTTGATTTTCCATGAGTGCTGCTGAAACAATAATTTATACTATTCTTTTAAAAGCCTAGCTTGTTTTTCACTTTGAAACTTTAGTGTACCAGACAAAAATGTGGGGATATGTAAATTTAAGATAAGTTATGGTTGGCAAGTCTGCTAATCATAATTTGGAAAAGCAATTCTACTGTTTTTCAGAAGATGATAAAAATAAATGCATTAGATATCAACCACAGGTTTTGTTTTGCTTTAAGAAAGCACTTTGCTTTATTAGACTGAGTAAAGTAATAATGTTCATTAATATTAGTGAAATCTTTGACACAACTATTAGTGTTGCCTCTTACATTTGTAATATTAGGGCAGCTGCTTTGGCAAGACAACAGTGCCTTAGACTTTGTTAACTGGGATGAAGGACAGCCGTCAGGAGAGCAGCTTGGGGACTGTGTGGAGTTGTCTGCGTTCTCTGGCTACTGGAGTATCCTTCCTTGCTCTTCCTTAAAGGGTTCTATTTGTAAGAAACCAAAGGGTAAGTGACTTCTTTAATATCTTCTCTTGATGTCTATGGTTTTATTTCAGTAGTAATAGCACAATATGGTCATTACAAAAGATGGACATAAACCACTGTATTCTTTATCACCTGTTTCAGGTTATTAATAATATTAATATATAGTTACCCTTTTTTATCTGCCCTGTTCATATTTTATTGCTTCATAACTTCAGATTTTCTTGTGTTCTAATAACTAAAGATGATCAACATTGTAGGAAAAATTGTAAAACTTCTTTGTTGTTTTTCTTCCCTCCAACATACACACGTCTTTTCCTGCTAAAATTCATATGCACTTCCTATGGAACAAGGGTTGCATCAACAATTTGCTTTTCTTCCTTTTGCTGTACTGTGATACATGCTGTTCCAGTAAAAGATAGATGAAGCAATTCCATTTCAGTAACAACAGAACGGAAGCACGATCCAGAGCTCATGCACTGACCTTTCAAAATCATAGAAATGTTTTGGTTGCTTTTTGCTTTGCTTTTTTTTTTCTATAATATTGTGTTTCTATGTAACTGAGCACCATCTGTTTTGGTCAGGAAGTAGAAATATCAGAATATCGTGAGCCAAGCAGCCATGTGGTGTTTTGGAGTTTAACTGTTAATTCTGCAAAAAGGAAAAAAAAAGAGTCCAATTTCCTGTCTTCTTTCGCAACCCCAAGGTTCAGGATGTTTCTGAAGGCTTTGTCCTTTCCCCTCAAAGATCAAAACTGCAGATGGTGGGGAAAATAACTGTAGACATTCTTAGTGGCATCAGAGTGTTTTCTGAAAAGGAAAAGTCATATTTTAGGGCAACTCCTAATTTACTCGGGATAGTGAGAGCAAAAAACACTACAGAAAGTAAATTCTTTGTTACCATATATGTTGGAAAGTCGAAACTCAGTGTCAACAGAATTTATTTGTTGGGTTTGACTGTGAGTGGCCCTAGTGAGCAATAATAAAGTACAGCGAATATTCCCTGGCTCTGGGATCTGCTGCAGAACAGGATTTCAGCACACAAAAATTCTGCATTACAGTGAGCACTGAGAAATGTCTTGCTATGGTTTGCACAGCTGTGAAAAAACACCTGAGAAAGTTTGAGCTTATAGGTGTAATTATGGAT
The DNA here is from genome assembly GCA_013401255.1 of Urocolius indicus. Taxonomy (NCBI): domain Eukaryota; kingdom Metazoa; phylum Chordata; class Aves; order Coliiformes; family Coliidae; genus Urocolius; species Urocolius indicus. The sequence goes on along the minus strand of WBNH01002689.1, from coordinate 7,298 downwards.
GAAAATGAACCACGGGAAATGAAAATTTGCTGGGTCTCAAAGGAACTGTGTGCAGTGCAGGAAAACTGTTAAACAGCCTCAGCACGTTGTTCCCAGCCTCCACAGACATGCAAACCCAGTGAAAAGGGCAAGATTTAGGTACCAAGGGAGAAAAGAAAGTCCATCTAAACCAGTCAGAAATTACCTGTGCTTGCAGATTCTTTGGTTATTAAAAAAGAAGCAAGAAGTGGGGCATTAATATTCAAAATATTGCAGTTTTATTACAGTAAATATCAGCTTGAAAATCAATTGCACCTTTTCATCCATGTTAATTTAGCAAATGTGTTTCCAGGAGAAGTGATGAAGTAACCTTGGTGTGCAGCTTACCATACTTTTTGCTAACGTGAAGCTGTCAGGATGAAAAGGCGATCTTTTCAGATTTTGACTAAACATTTGTCTTTATCTTTGACAGTTATTCCTAAAGCAGCTGCAACCATGGAAGGTAGGGTTTATTTTTCCTTCCCAATAGTTTCAGAGAGAGAGGGATTAAATACTTGGGATTTTTCATTATTTGGTGTTTATTATTTATATGTGTTTTATGTATATATTTATATGTCTTTTAGCCATGAGCTTAATTTGATTAGTTGACATTTAATTTATTCCCAGCATAATTTAGCAGTATCTATGAGACACTTAAGGCATTCCAGGAAAACTAAACACTTTGGTAAACTGATCACTTCTTTGTTCCTTCTTTCAGATGATAAGATATATGAGGGGAACTGACACAGACATTATGGCAGATTTTCCCCCTCATAATTAAGAGGGAAATTAGACCAATAGTTCAATCGGTATTCTTCATATTTATTTATAGCTACAGTACACCCACTCACTTCTAATTGCTTTTTATTCATTTCCAGATGCCAAAAAGGACAAACCACATGGTCACATGAATACATGGATACAACTGCTTTTAGTCCTCATCATTTTATCAGGGATGGGCGTCATGATTTACTTTTTATTCAAGATCAAAACTCAACGTGAGACTGAAAGAGAGAAGAGGCAGTGCAGCACACTGCTAGAATACAGCCATTGGACAGCAATGGACAAGGAAAATGATTCTACCAACGACAAAGAAAAAAATGAACACAGTTCTGTCTAATGGGATAACACAGCCAAACTATATGGTTAAGAATAAAATATAGATCTAGATGGAACAAAGGAAATCTTAGTAAAAGTTACATACATCTACTGGACATGAACTAAAATTAGCAATTATTCCTATAGCACTATGCTCTCTCAAGAAATACTCTCAGGGCTGAGACTCGGTGCTGTATACAATGGCTAATTAGGCATGAAAAAGCACTAGTGGGAATACAGATTTAAAAGCTATGGATTAATACCCTAGTTTTCTCTCTTTTTAGAGATTGTTGGCAGCATAACAAAGTCAGGTGCAGATGTATCATGAGCACTCTGCAGAGCATTCAGATCCAAAGCTTGCACTTTGTGAATATATCTCACCATGGTGTACTGAAAAGTGCATATTGTCACTCAAGACAAATGGTGTTTGGGATAAACAAAGATTTATAGGAATTTTTTTGCCCCATTATTTCCCCTGTCTCACGCTCATTACAGAAGTATCATCTTTGCCATAGTATTACAACTGAAACGCAAATACTTGCCCTTCATTCATGCTTCAACCTGGGTTTTGCAAAACAAGTAAATCTTTGCAAACACTGCCATGTTCTATTACTTGGAATGTTTTGTATCAATTAAGAATGTGAGACCATACTAATAAAGGATCTATATATTACATAGCAATGCTTTGGTGTTGATGAATTAGCATGTAGAGATGTTATAAAGTTCAGTGATCTAATGACCTCTTTACCTTAACAGGTGAACACAAATGTGAACAAGGTATATGACTAAAAAGAAACTTAAATAAACTATAAAATAAAGGGGGGAAGACAAATAAAGCTAGAAGAATCCATTCCTACTTTTATTTCAGTTGACAGCTCATTTTAGGATGTCCTTTCCTCATGTCCTCCAACATTCTAGTTGCTGGACCAATGATCAGGCGCTGTATCTGTGCTACAGGTCAGTAAGGCAGTAGGTCTTGGTAGTGAAATGCTTTAGAGGTTTACTGTGCTGTTTAAGTGTTCTATGAATTCTATATTGCCTAAAGCTTAATGAAGAAAGAAAGAGAAATGTCTCAAGGATCTCTGGGAAAAACAGACCCTTAGTGCATAAGAACTGTACAGCAGAGGTCATTGGGAAGAAGAGATTCATATGACATCAGATTGCTGATTTGTAGATGCTACAGTCAAAAAAAAACATTTTGGAGAGGATAGGGAAGGAAGGGCATTCTCTACTCAAACTACTTTTACTGGAAGTATCCCTGGTCTTACACCTTTTTCCCTTCATGTAAATTGCAACACCTACCCTTTTTGACTTTTTTGTTAATATTAACACTGAGTTGGATCTGTTGTTATTTGACAGCTAACAATACAGCCAAGGGAAATTAAAAGAGTAAAGAGATTTTTTAAAAAAATCTGAAGTAATGTAGTTATATATCATTTTGATAGTTGATATTGGTAACCCAGCTTTCAACACCCTATACTCTGTAAATAGGTTTCTTCTTGCACATTAAGTAATGTTTTGTCCTTGCAGAGTCCAGTGTGAGATTTGTCTTTGTAATAAATCCATGACAGAAAATGAAAGAAAATTCTAAGGGCAATTTCTGTTCAATCTTTCCTCCTTCTCTTTCAAAACAAATGATGGGTTTTGCATCATAGCTGAAGTTGATTTACACTTAATAGAGGGATGCAGCTCATTTGTAATGTTTGAGAACGTTTCTCTTTGCTTGTCCCATTAAAACTTGGTACACAGAAGAAATTACTAATTTGTACTTTATGGATGAAATAATTTTGAAAGGCTTTTTTTGGGTCAAAATCAGTGATTAACAGAGATATCTGTAAAGGTTTGTCTAATTAGTTTTGTTTCTCCTGAAACAAATTCACATGAACTAACAGCACGGTAGTTTTACCAGTTGGTGAACTAGAGAAGATAAAAGCCAAGTATATACGTTGTGCCTAGTTTGTCAAGTTTACAGAGCAAAATTAAAACATCCCATCTGGATTAATTTTTCACACTGAAGTAGTTAACATTGCTCAGTGCATCAAAGTAACGTGTCTTTTGTAGCAGGGAAGACCTATCTGGCCAAGAAATTTACATATGTTTTCCCAGGTATGTACATGGTAAGGGTTGGAAGCGACCTTTAGAGATCATCTTTGTGTTTGATGGTCAGGATGTTGCAATTCCCAAACAGAACCAAGAAAGTTAAAAATAATTCATTGGAATGATGTTGAACTGCACTGCTTGCACTCAAATGGAAAAAAAACTCAACTTTCAGATGCTAGGTTTGAATTTTCTAATTATTTATAGATTTCAAACTACCACATGTGACGGGATATTTCCTTATTTGGAGACCAGGGTTTTTCTGCTTTTCTCTTTCGACTAAAGCTCTCCTGAACTGAGAAGGAGCCAGCACTAACTGGTTCCTTAAGGACTCCTACTGCAGCTCATCTCCTTGTGAACAAGAAGAAAGAAATGAGACACTTGATTTTTTCTACGGTCTTAATTTTCCTCTCTTTCATTCATACTACTTTTCAGACACATGGTGAGTCTTTGTTTTTTATCCCCTGCAAAAGTGGATGTGAAAGTGGGTACTTCTGTTGTCTCTCTTATTTCTCAGGCTCTTAAAGATTTTCACTCAGCATGACTACCCTGCTTTTCATATTCATCCCCATTAGAGGGGTCCACCAGTTTAAAAAAGATGCAGAGACGTTGGTTCACTTTTAAAAAGAGGGGAAGAGTCAAGATGGGGTAAAGCTGAGAATCAGAAGTCAGGACAGAATCATGCATGCAGACAAAGGTTTCCTTTTGGATACAACCTATTTATTGGTTATGTCTTGTCTGTTAAGCAGATGAACTTCATAGTGTGTTCCTCAGGCCTTGTTTGTATAGGTGACTGAGTTAAGAAAATTAAGAACCAAAAGGCATTAAATAGTGCTGTATGTGTGTTCTCCTAGCCTTAGGATGAGGCTGTGTGGGATGACATGGAGTTTGTGTATTGATGTAAGATGTAACTGACTTGGCAGATGATAGTGAAAAATAAAAGCAAAAAAAAAACCAAAACTGATTAGGATCAAGAAGAGTCCTGGAATAACCACTGTGGCTTTCAGAACATGGATGAGAGGTATAGTTTAGGTTCTAAGGTTGCCCAAGGACAGATCACAGCTCATTTTGATGTAACAATAGTTACAAGATTCAAGGACACTTTTCCTTTATCCTTCTATGCACTAGATTTATGGAGGAGTGGGATAAAAATCACAAGTTCTGAAAGCAGGCACTGTGCCCTGTGAGCTGTACCATCACTAGCATGTGCAGCTAGGACCCAAATCCATGCACAGCCTCACAGTTTCCAGCGAAAACTCCTATTACTGAACTCAGAAACATTATGAAGGACAATAGCTGAAACTTAGGTCACTACTTTAAGCACTTATTTAATTGACAGTAAGAAATAAAAAAAAAATGTAATAAGATTTAAAACTTTCTGTCTAAAAAGACAAGGAAAGAAGAAAGTAGGTCTTAGCTCCAAATTTAGATCTGAAGAAGTGAAACTTTCGCAACTTACTGAATTGGTGTAAGTAATACAGAGCCTCCTTGGGAAAGTTCAAGCAAAACAGTTATGCTAACAAGAATTATTCTTTCTGTCATAGCTTCCCAGAATTTCCCAGACACTTTCTGCTGTTCACCATTTAACATTGCCTCTACCCTAGCGTCTTATCCTTGTCTTACAAATTTACTTTAGTGTTTGGAAGGGTACTGTCCCTTATGTGGTTCTCTCAGATGGAAACAGAACTGTTTCCAGGTGGGGATTTGAGACACAAAGAAATGAAGGACATAGCTTTGTCCTCCTCTACCATAGTTCTTATAATGTTCCCTGTAATCCAAATTTAACTCTCTCACAACCCAAAGCCAGTGGCAGCAGTATGCTACTTGATGTTTTGAAGAGCAGTCAGCTTTGTTTGCAGAACGATGCCCAGCACTGAACAACCTGCTTCATATGTTGGTACTAAAACTTCAGTACTGGGCAGCCCTTCCCAGCAGGGTCTAGTTGTCTTGATGGATTACTAAATTAAGCTGACTACAATCCTTTGGGAGTGCTAGCTAGCTTGTTCAGTATTCATACTTCCGTAACAATGCACCAGTACACACCTATAGCATCTTTACCTTTACGTGTGTGGTGTTGTTTCTTGTGAGAATGTTTATAATTTCTCTTTTGTCCCCTCAGATCTGTTTACACTGTTAGGAAATGCCAATGGAGCTCCATGTTCCTTTCCCTTCCAGCTGAGTGGCAAACAGTACACTGGGTGCACGGCTGATGGCAGGTCAGACGGTTTGCTGTGGTGTGCAACAACTCCTGATTTCGATGCAGACCATATGTATGGGTTCTGTCCAACTGCCAGTAAGTCCAAAATGCTGACATAGGTGCTATAACACAACACTGTTAGAGAAATATATCAATGCTGTTAATAATGTGACAGGGAAAAACCTTGTAATAATTTTATTTTACTCTAAAATGTTTCTGTTGTGTCATAACAACCCTAAAAGGAGAAAAAAGTTTCCTATGAGTCTGCAGTCAAGCTGAAAGTTCTGTGGATGTGTCCATCAGTAGCCAACATCCAGGAGAAGACTAGTACACTTTAAATATTACAGCATTCAGCATAAAATGATCTGAAAGTTGAGATGTTATTTACAGCCTAAATCGCCTTGCCACATTGCTATTTGTGATGAGAGTAGCATAAACTTTTCTACCAACATATGTCTCTGTATAACAAGATTGGCCTGTGATCCATGGTATAGTTTGTTTTCCTAAAGACATAAAACAAGCAGATTGGTTCAAAGATCTTACTGCAATAGCAGTGTCAGTGTTTCCCTTTTAATGCCTCAGATTACATTCCAAGGTAGGGTCATCTGAACAGGTAAGTGCACGTGCTTTTAAGTGTAGGATGAAGGACATCCAAATAGCGTGTTAATGAAAGTATTTAAAATATCATCTCAGGCCTAATTTTCATCTCGTTATCAACCACCAATTTCACTGATTTTACTGAAAATTAATTTCTGGTGCAATATTGCAGGCAGCAGCTTGAAAACTCCCAGAATACCTTCACTATATAAACTGGCACACATGAAATATTCATTGTGATAAAATTATTGGGACACTAACAGCCTAATCTACAATTAATAAAGAATGATAAAAATCTGAAAGGGCCAATCACTTCTCTGGTCCTTCTGGCCATACTATTTCTGATACAAGCCAGGATGCCCTCGGTCTTCTTGGCCACTTGGACATACTGTTGGCTCATATTCAGTTGACTGGCAACCAGCACTGCCAAGTCCTTTTCAGTCAGATAATTTTCCAGCCCTTCTGTCCCAATCTTCTAGTATTGCAAGTGTAATTAATGTTCAAAACAGGTTTGAAAAGTAAACTTTTTATCATTAGAAACATCTGCATTTCAGTTGTCTTTTAGCCAAGAATTAATCTCCCTATAGTTTATGAACTGCTGAAGAGGTTTTCTGAGTAGATAATGGCCAAGGTGTGGTTTCATTTTATTGATCTAACTACACTATTTTTTTTTGTTCACCTGGAGGTTGTTCAATTTGACAGGGGAAACTGAAAGCAAAGGACGGAAGGGCTATCTCTGCTAATGTGAATGGCAAACCATCTTTTACTTAACAAAGAGAAAGCTAATAGAAACGTATAGGGTTTGGCGGTCTGAGTCTTATTTGCTCCAGAACCTCATTTCACAAGTGAAATTTCAGTTAAATTATCCTAACATTTTGGGTAAGATATTTGAAACCAACTGCAATACTAAATCTCCTTTCTCTTGCACAGACAATGACAGATTTTGGAGTACAGATCCTTTGACAGGAACCTACTACCAGATAAACTATCAATCAGCTCTCACATGGCACCAAGCAAAGAAGAGCTGCCAGCAGCAGAATGCAGAATTATTAAGCATCACAGAGATACATGAACAAAAGTATCTAAGAGGTGAATGAATAACCAAGATTCAATAAACAGAATGTCAAAGAGGTTTTTGGACTGATTACAGAAATTTCAGTGCTTTAATCACATTACAATGAATAGTCGATGTGAAAACAGTATATATACTGCTAGAAAAATAGCATAATTAGTGTAAATTAAGTTTTCTGTAAGTGGAACTTTTATAAGTTGTGGAACTGCCATTTGAAAT